>JAQQSW010022256.1:0-10494 GCA_028646575.1 Pseudocheirus occidentalis
TGGAAGGATTTGTGTGGCTGTCTAAGAACTTTATTTGGAAACTAAAGTTAATGGTTACCCCAGGAGTGGCAGATCAGTATATTGGGAATTGTTGATTGAATCAACTCCTTCCTAGGGAAACTAGGTCATTCCTTTGTTAAGTGAATGATTGGATCTCTGATTTGATTGATTGAATCTTTAAGTGTTAAGCTGGTGTCTCCCTTAGGGAAACCAGATGATTCTTCTTTAGTTCCTTGTTCTAAATATTGTATCTTTCTGAAATAAGATATAATATAGAGACTTTCCTTGTTCTGAAGATTGTATATAATATTGTGAACTGTTGAAACTGTGAACATTGTACTGAATAAAGATTTGTAATGGAATAAACAGAGTGTTCACTAATACTGTGTAATCTGAATCTTAAAAGGTTCTCACAGTAGTATTCTCTCAGAAATCTACTGCTGATTGGCTTTACACAAGGTTAGATCTAACTCTTCACAGCATGTCATCTTTAACCTTTCCAGACTTTTATTTTACATTGATTTATCCCATGCATTCAATGTATTGATTTATCCCATCAATTCAATGTATCAACCAAAGGGCTCAATCTGCCATTTGTTTTTGCATATTGCCTTTCCCATTCAGTTTCTTTAAAGAGTTAATACTCCAAACCTGAAACTTACTTCCTCATTTCCTCCTTGTCCATCTACCCATTCATTCAAACAACCATTTAACGTTAATTATTCAAACATTTTATGAAGGGATTGCTCTGTACTAGGCCCTTGAGGATGAATTTTTAAAACTCTCAATTAAGTGTGTCTGGGACAATGTGTATATATGTAAATTTATTCAAGATCCCTATAGAGTAGAGGTAACTTTAGAGAGAATTATAAAAAGGACCAGGGTTAAGGAAGACTGGTAAAGGCCTCTAAGAGAATATATTTGAGTTGAATCTTAAAGAATTCCAGGGATTCTAAGAGACAGATGTGATAAGGAGGAGCATGAGAAGCGTGAGGAGTAGCAAATAAGAAGTTGTGTTGTTTATATAAAGAATAACAAATAAGACACTATGGATAAACTATATTTGTAAGGGATTGATGCACAAAACTGAAAAGGTATAAGGAAGGGGCTAGGTGATGAAGAACTAAGAAAGATAGGGAGGGAAGGAGGAAGAAAAAGAGGCCTGAAGGAAGCTTATGTACTAATGTGTATTTCCTGATGCCCCCCTTAAATACTTAGCACAAGGTGCCATACACAGTAGTGCCTTAATGAATGGCAAAGGAGTGGGTGGATAGGTTTTTTCAACCTTGAATTTTTCCCCCATAGTCTACTTGAGATGTATATTAATCATTTGAATAAAAGCATAGAGGGGACATGCTGATTAGCTCAACATGACAAGAAATTCTTAGGAATATCAAACATGCCAGAAAGATGTACAAGATCCGGAAACGTGCAATAAGAAGTTATTAACTGAGGATACCTATATTGAAGAACAAATAAATGGACAGATAGGAAAAATACACATACAAAATTTGCTTATGAAACTTGGATATGATAAATCACCAACAAACTGACAAACCTGAGAGCTCTAACAGTTCTCCCCAGGCTCTCATTGTCCTCAATTGTGGCCGACTCACTCGCCACCTATTTGTACTTGTGATGACACATTTGGCTGGTTCCCTTATTGGTTATAAATAGACTGTGATGTCCTTTTAGGATCCTTCAGATAACTTGTCTATAGGTGAATAAACTAGTGCTTCCATTATAGCTCCAGAAACCCAAATGTGATGCAGACTCCATGTACAAGAATGAGTCATAATGATACCACTCACTCTTCAGCATGAGACATTTAGGAAATCATAAGGTAAAAATAATTATAATATAATTTATCTCAATAGAAGACAAAATTGGGAAAAATCAAAACATAAAAGTCTATCCATATTCCTGACTTTCCATTATTATATCTGTATTGAGAACTGTTTGTACGTGTATTGAAACAAGACTGAGTCACATGAATGGGAAAACTCTTGTGCCTTCAAGTACTACAGACCTGGTCATTTGAGATCTCTCTAGGGAAAATCACCTTATGTTCTCATCACTTTTTGTTTGTTTTCTGAGCCACTTAAATAAATAAAGATTTATTAAACACTTCCTTTGTGCCATGTATAGTGACTAAGTACTGAAGATTAAAAAAAAAAAGGAAGAAACACCGTGCCTTCAAGGAGATTAGAATCTAGTGGGGGAAATCAGCACATAAATAGAGGAGAAAGCAAAAAGTGGGGCAGGAAAAGGTAACCAGCATGGGAATGAATATGATAGAGTTGAGTCCAAGTAGAATAAATGGTATGAAATGAAGAACTGGTTGTCCTCTGTAACTCAGGGCTTTAGGAGGTCTTCCATGTTGAGATCCCAGTACTCCAATCAATAGCATAGAGTGTGCAGAGGATCCTAATAAAGTGTGATTACCAAAACTGACATAATCTCATTAGGTGCTGAGTTACCTGTCAGGAGGCTTCCTGAGTGCATGATCATGGTGGAGTCTAGTCCAACTCATGTGAAATATAGCTACTGTCCTAAAGTTACAATTGTCTATCTGTTAATTTATCTATAGTCTTCTTATTATTTTACTACTACTCTCTGTCTACAAAGCAGTGTCAAATTCTTCTTATGGAGAGACATTTTGAGACTAGAGTTGGCAGAATTTCCAACGCCTACTTGTTTGGCTACATACTAAGGGAACATGACATTTTCTGTTTGCAATTCTGGGGTCTCTAACAATATTAAATTATTGTTTCCTATTGGTTTGGAGGAGTTTTCCTTTCTCAATCCATAGAGAGAAGTAAAGGGATATGTGTGCAAGAATTTTGGCTTCACTCAAGTTCTAAGATGGTGCTAGAAAGCCAGGCTACTTGCTCCGTGGGCAGAATTCTGCCAGCAGTACAGGCTGTTTCTCCCCTGCACTTATTTGTATTAATTATCAGAACTTTCTTCCAAACAGATCAGCAATCCCCATTAAAGCAGAACACACAGTAAAAAGGTCTGAGCTTCATCAGCCTTCCAGAGCATGTAGTTTCCCCACTCTGTATCTTTCTTTGATTGTTGTTCTGGCTCCCGACTTCAGATTCCTCAGTTTTTGAAGAAAAGGCCACGTATATTTAATAAATGCTCACTATACATCAGGCATTGTTTGGTGCTTTACAAATATCCCATTTAATCCTCAGGACAAACCTGTGAAATAGATGCTGTTATTATCTCTATCTGACAGTTGAGGAAACTGAGGCAAAGAAAGCTTATATATCTTGCTTGGGGTCACATAGCTAATGAACATCTAAGTTGGATTTGAACTCAGATCTTCTTGATTTCAGACCCAGCAATCTATGTGTTGTTCAGTCTACATGATTTTATTGACTATTTTTCATCAGTTCTTCTGGTATTGCTCTGCTTTACTCCCCTTCTTCAGTCATTGACTCCTAAGAGTCCATTCTGGCTGCTAATCTTATTCTAAAGTCCCAAAACTGACTGTCTTCGTTTATAGATGCCTCTCCAATATAGACTGAGGAACTCCAACTCCACATGACACAAAAAGCTAATATATAATAGCTGCCCATTCTCCAGATAGTTCTATGTGCCCCTCACAAACCATCAGCTAGTCAAGTCAAGAAGCTTCTATTATACATTTACTGTATTCCAAGTTTTGTTCTAAGTGCTGAGTACATAAATGCAAACTAAGAAAAAAGCATTCTTTTCCTGCAAGGAGTAACCTCTTTAACAGGGGAAAGATAATGCATAAGAGAGAGCTGCAAAGTGAGGGAGTAAGAAAGGGGGGCAAACATGAGAGGAAAATGGCAGGGCTGGATCTTCTCTAAAAATGAAGGTTCTGGGGAAGCTCATGCATGAGATATGGTGCCACAGTGGTGGAGAGATGTGGCAGGGAGAGAAAGCTACAAAGACAAAGGGATAATCCAAGATGGCAGCCAAAAGCACTGAGGAAATATCAGTGGGTGTTTTGGCCTGTGAGCCTTTTACTCTCAGGTAATCATGCAAGACCCCTGCCTCAGATGATCTCTTTCCAGTCCAGTACTCCTCAATCTGCTCTTCTCTGAGTCCACACAAAATTTCCACTTTCAAGAAATAAGATGGCCTTTTCCAAAATATTTTATTTGAAAGAAGTGATCTGTAATTTGGGTTTCAATAAACCCAAAATTAAACAAAAACTTCATAGACATAGAACCTCTTTGTTTTTCTTCAGTTATTTCAATTATGTTTGACTCTTTGTGATTGCATTTGGAGTTTGCTCGGCAAAGACTCTAGAGCAGTTCTCCAGCTCATTTTACATATGAAGAAACTGAGGCAAACAGGGTGACTTGCCCAAGGTCACACAGTAAGCTTTTTGACTCCAGGTTCGATATTCTGTTCATTATACTAACTAGAGGTTCCTAGGAACTCAGAGGACAATATCATGTTTAAACACCTTTTTTTTTTTAAGATAGATAAAGGAAATGAGTCAGAAAAATGTTGAGTGGTTTATCTGAATCCTTTTAGTTCATAATCTGGCTTCATTTCTAGCTTTCTAGTCATCCGGTCCCACCAGGTACTTAGTGACCCTGATCTACTTTCTGTCTTTTGATAGAGATATTCCAAAATCTCGCAGACTTTTCACTGTCTGCCCCTCATGTCTCGAACTCCTTCTCTCCTCATCTCTGCTTTCTGGAATCTCTAGTTTCCATCAAGGCTCAGTTAATGATTTACTTTCTGCAAGATGTCTTTCCAAGTCCTCCCTAATTTCTATACTTTCCCTCGGAGATTACCTCCAATTTGCTCCATATATATCTTGTTCATTCATACTGGTATTGTATAGTAGTCTCCAATAGAAGATGAGCCCCTTTATGACAGAGATTGATTTTTCCCCTTCCTTTGTAGAGGATGTTATTTGGCACATGGTCAATATTATATAAACACTTGGTAACTTGATTTGACTTGGTGGTCAATAAATGCCTTGAGTTTTGTTCAAAGCATGGGAGCATTAGAATAAGCTTAGTGATTATGGGCTACCCTACGAAGATCACCCTGACTGTAATGGAAGCTTCTTGTTGAAAAAATAGTCATAGATGCCAATTATGCAAGCCTTAGGAGTTTGATCACCTTGGTTCCTTGACAAAATTGTGCCCATGAGTCTTCAGAACAGAAGTACTTTCTTCATTCAGGAATTCCCTATACACATACACCTACAACTCCAGGTCATACATGCACACCCAGAAACACACATGTATATGTGTATGTATATGTACAAATACATATAGAAATGGCTACATATACACATCTACATACATATATACATATAGACATACATAGATGCATGCATGTGTGTGTTATATAACATGGGAGATACTGGCACAGTACCACTCAGCATGGCATGTCCACATCAGAGAAGGTGCTATGCTCTATGAGCAAAGCAGAACTGAAACAACTCAAAAGAAATACAAGAAGCACAAATATAAAGACTCCATCCCAAATGTCCACAAGTACTGTGTATCCCTGATCTGGGCTAGAACACTCCATTAGCTACAATCAGATGCAGAGAAACTTGATTCTAGCATAGTAATTAATGTTGGTCCTCTTAGAGAACAAAGGACAACAATGGACCATTTGTGAGTATATCCATGTGTAGACATGCATGTGTAGCAGAAAGACAAAATGTGAATATTCATGTGTTATGCACACACACAATGTATATTGCCTGAATGTGTGTAGATCAATACATAAAGCTACTTGTATATAGGTGTATATATTCATATAGTAGGTAGTATTTATATAATGATTGGCATACATGTGTGTGAATAGAAATCTATGCATATATATGCATTCCTGTATAAATATTGATGTGCGAATATATTCACAGCATATCATGGCATGATATATCTCCCAGTTGAGTTCTACTCTTTTCGTTTATGCCTGTGTATTCCTAAATGTCTCTTGACAAGCACAGTGGTGGCAGCTCCAAAAACAGCAAGCAGTCGGCACCCTTCTGCCCACCTGGTGCTGTCTCCAGCTATTCTAAGAAGGGAAGTTGCCTGCTCAGTGTTCCCGGGGGCGGGCTCATCATGCTGAAGCTCTGTCTCATCTGGCACAGCTTCCCAGGTGCTTGGTCTTCAACTGATGAGGAATGTGCTCTTTGACACACAGTGGAGACAAGTGTCCCTGAATAGTGCTCATAAATCTGCACAGCTTCCTTTTGTCCTCCAGCAATGGAAGTTGGTACTGGTGTTTCATCCTTTAGAAAAGCATGAAAGCCCTCCCTGCTCAGAGAGCTGGCCCTTGACTCCAGCTCAGTCTTCTTTTTTGTTTCTGTCTCTCCCTTTGCCTACCTTATGTCTCTCCCCCTTCTACCCTCCTCTCTTTCGTTTAAACCCATTACCCCTTTAAAGGCCTTTTTTTTTTTTGCTTTTTGGAGGGCAGTTGGGGTTAAGTGACTTGCCCAAGGTCACACGGCTAGCTTTTTGTGTCAAGTGTCTGAGGCCGGATTGGAACTCAGGTACTCCTGACTCCAGGGCCGGTGCTCTATTCACTGCGCCATCTAGCCGCCCCTAAAGGCCTTTTTAGTCATTGTTCTATTCACCATCTTTTCTTCCAAATTTGAATGCCAACAGTTCCATATCTTTCCTGCTCTCTCTTGTTCAAGGCAACCTCTCCATCTATTGATGATCTCATGGTACTTTATGTGTCTCTTAAGTGTTTTCAAAGTTAACATTTATATCATTCTCATCATAGAGATTATATCTATACAGCGATCTAAAAATCATCTACCTGGAGGCCCCATTTACAGATGAAAACTGAGTCCCAGAAAAATATAATCATTCATTTTTTCCTTCATCCAAAAAGCTTTAAGCAATTAGTGTGTCAGTCATTATACTATTTTCTAAGGATATAAAGACAAAAAAAATAATAATCTCTAACTTCAAGGAACTTGAAAAAATTGAACCCACACACAGATAAACAAATACACAATATCAAGGGGGAAAGGATTTATGATAATTCTGGGTATTTACATAACATTTTGCGATCGTTATCCCATTGATTTTCAAAATAGCCTACTGAGGTAGATTAGCTATTTTCATACTCATTTTGCTCAGAGAAGCAAATTCAGAGAAGTTTCATATTAGATTTCTTTGCTTTTCTTTCTCTTTCTGTGCACTCTGTGTGTGTGTTTCCACAAAGAAATAAATAGTTGTTAAATTATTTGACATAATGACAATTTGTTTCTTCAAGTGCAGAAGAAAAAATGAGTGGAACCATTCTTCTGTACCTGTTACAAATGAATAAAATGAACTGATAGCTAAAGTAGAAATTACAAAAAGCTTAGGAAAAGTGAATACTTGAAAATAGAATGTATGAGTGGAAGGAAGTATAAGACTAAGAGACTGGACAGGTTTGATATGCCACAGGTATAGAGACTGTGGGGTCTAAATAATTCAGCAAAAGTACTGGACCCCTTGGTCCTTTATACTTCTACAAGTGAAATTATGTCAATTAAAAGAAGATTTTTAGGAATAAAATTCTTAAAAATTTAAACAATCTAAATTCCAATCAACAAGAAATGGGAGTCATATCAAAGGAAAGAAGTAGATTCATAGAAACTCAATAATTCATAGAAAATGGCTTCTTTTATTTTTAATTCATTTTAATAAAATGGGAAGATGTTACCTATACCTATCTATCTATTTATCTTGTCTGTCTATCTCTATCTCTATCATCTATCTCTCTGTCTATCTATCTTTCTCTCTCTCTATCTCTCTATCATCTATCTCTATCTCTGTCTGTCTATCTCTATCATTTGTCTCTATCTATCTGTCTATCTGTCTATCTATCTATGTATATCTCTCTATTTATCTATCTGTATCTCTCTATCATCTATCTATCTACCATCTATCTATCTATCTATTTATCTATCTATTGATCTATCTCTATCATCTATCTATATCTATCTATCTATCTATATCTATCATCTATCTGTGAACCATCTATCACGTATCCATCTATCTATCTATATCTCTCTATCATCTATCTACCATCTATCTCTCTATGTATCATCTATCTATCCATCTATCTATCCATCTATCTATCTATCTATCTATCTATCTATCTATCTATCTATCTATCTCTATCTCCCTATCATCTATCTATCCATCTATCCATCCATCTATCTATCTATCTATCTATCTATCTATCTATCTATCTATCTATCTATCTATCTATCTATCTATTTATCTCTATCATCTCTCTCTATATCTATCTATCTATCTCTGGTATTTATATAGTATACCTGTATTTTCAAAATGACTTAAATACATATTTTCCTTATAACTTCAAAGCTATCTTGTGGGGTAGGTCATAAGAATGTTTTACAGTCCCTTATTAAATTTCAGAATTAAATTATGTTAACTACAGTTATAGAGCAACAGAAAAAGGGGTCATTATGAAGTGAATATATATTTTATATTTTTATATACACCTATATCTGTATATGTGTATGCATATGTATGTATGCATATTTGTATATATCCACACACATAAATACATACACATCTACATAAACACACACACATACATACGTACATACGTACGTACCCACAGGCATACCTATACTCATATAGTAAAAGAATGGACAAAATGCATGAAATGCGTGGCTTTTTGATGATAACTCTTAAAGAGTAATTGAAACTTTTAAAATCTTCATTTGATCTTGTTTTTCTTTAATATGGAGCATGATTTTATTCTGAAAAACTTAGATAAAAACAGATCCAAAGTCCTGGAAATGCAGAATGCAAGGGGACAATAATGAGACTTCACCCAACTTCCCCGATTAATTCAGTTCTCAGGGTCTAAACAACAAGCATTTGTAGTGAACAAATGATCATACAAGGTTTAAAAAGATCTGATAGATATGATTGTTAAGTTTTTAGTACTGGAAAAAATATAGACATAGGTAACTGGTAGAGGACTAGAGTATAGCAAATGAACTTGACAGATAAAGGGTCAGAGGAGGGAAAGAAAATAAGACATTGATGTCACTGCTGTGGGGGCATAGATAATCCAGGAGTAAAGTAGAGGAAAAGAGGTTGGATCCTTGACTTGATACAAAGCTTCGATTCAGTAACTAGAGAATTTTTTAAAGAATAAAATGAACTCTAAGAATTTTTTTTGCAGATCAAAAAAAGAAAATCTAGCCAAGAGGAGATAACAACTTAAGAAGATGTATTTTTCACAAAGGTTACATGACTACAGAGAGAAAAAGGAGGCTAAGTTTTTTTTCTAATGAAATAAAAGTTTTTGAGCAAAGTACTAGAAGTTTCTTAGAACTGAAAGTATCAAAACTAATGGAACGGAATGAGTCACTGAAAGTTAAAACTGACCAAATAGAAGTTAATGAAATCATGAGATGGCAGGAAACATTAGATGGAATCAAATTAGGAAAATTTAAGCTATCTGCAATATTAAAAAATAATCCAAACAGGTCAAAGAGAGATAATTTATAAATCTATGGAGTTCATGATAAACATAATTAAAAACAAAATTTCAGTTACCACATTCAAACATCATTAGAGAAAACTGTTCAGATCTGTTCAAATAAGAATACAAAATGAAAATAAAAAAGACTTCTGTAATTTCCTCTGGGAGAAACAAAAACTAACAAACATAGGGGAAAAAACAGGAAAATATATAATGGCATAGCTCAAATTTTGAGCTTTCACATCAAGGAAAAAATACTCCCAGTGTCGAGCAATAAAGGCTTCAGTATGAATTGATGACTAGTGAAGGATCAAAACCAAGGTTAAAAAAGAATCACAATGACAACATTATGAAGAAGAAGAAGAAAAAATAAAAACCTTTAATATATGCAAAACATTTTATCTCAGCAATGAAGAAGATGAAATTTGTTCCAGATCTTCTGGCAGAGAGGAGATTCACTCAAGGAGTAAGTATAAGGATATATATATTCTGAGCATTGCCCACTGAGTCATTGGTTTTATTTGAATATGCTTAGTTGTTATGTTTATTTTTTCCCCTTGTTCTTTATTTATTTATTTATTTTTTAATTTCTGTTTTAAATTTTAATTTATTTTCTTGGTTACATCATTCATTTCCACAAGGTTTTGAGTTACAAATTTTCTCCCCTTTTTGCCCCTACCCCCCAACCCAGAACATTGATCCCACTGTAAAGACCCTCCCACAATCTGTTCACTTTTTTGCCCTCCTCCAACACACCTCTAGCTTTCTAGCAGGGCAGGGAAGGCCTCCCTGCCCCCATCCCTGAATGTATTATTTCCCAGTTGCATTTGATTGTATACCTTTAAATACTAGATTCTTGCAATTCCTCCCCTGTCACCCACTCCCACTAGGAGGAGCAGCAATTCAATACAGGCTGTACCTGTGTAATTACACAGGACATCTCCATGGTGGGCAAATTGTGAGAGGCTAATTGTATGTCCCTCCTTCCTATCCTGCACCCCGCCCTTG
>JAQQSW010022257.1:0-10494 GCA_028646575.1 Pseudocheirus occidentalis
ACACACACACAAAAAATAACACAATAGCAAATTGTTAAACCTTGCCTGGAGCGTATAGATGCCGTATCCTAACTACTAGAGAAGGCATGTGATTTGAACCACTTGTCTAGCAAGCAGAGCTGGGGTGAAAACACAGTGCTCCTTTTCCAGTGCTTTTTCTGCTAACAAATACTTTGTCATTGAAATGATTTTTTATAGGGAATGACTAGAACGTCATGAACTTACACATACCCATAAGGATATTAAGTTTTTAATTAGAGACATGTGATTGTTCCTTCAAAATGCTGTCAATGAAACGTTTTGAAATTCATTAGGTTCCACTTTCCTCTGGGTTACATTGATAGCCATCCACTAGGTTAGAGCCTGTGATACAACCCTTAGAACAAAGCTGTATATATTTAGCACCTTACTGTTTTGTAAGATACAGCCATTCACTTGTTCATTCAATCATTCTGTAAACAAGTATTAAAGGGCCTATTATAGTTAAGGTAATCTGCTTGTACTATGGAAATAATAATGTGAAATAAGGCAAGTCCCTGACCTGAGGAAATATATAATCAAATAAGATAGACAATTGGTTAGTTGGTTGTTGTTCTTTGTGCTCTAAGAGGACCAAAACGAAACCATTATATTGGGGTCAAGGTACAGTGTGTTTTATGTGTGGCTGATCAGACCAATACAAACTTGCAAGCCTTGGGTTGGGCACAAATAGTCCATATGAACATATAGGGTATAGATATTTCTAAAATTGCTCATCTTACATTTCTTTTGAGCTACTGCAATTTCACCTTATTGTTAAAACACAGCACCTTCTTTGATGTGGGCATGCTGTGCTGGTGTCTCCCATGTTTCACAATCGATTCCAAAGTTCTTCAGAGAGACCTTGATCGTGTCCTTGTATTAATTCTTCAGACCACCATGTGAAAGCCTGCCTTTTCACAAAATATTCTTTTAGACACACATAGATTTGGTCTTTGAACAACATGGCCAGTCCATCATAGTTAAATTCTCTACTGTTGAGTTCGATTACTTGGCAGTTGAGCTTGAGAAAGAACCTTGTTCTCTATACCTTATCTTGCCAGATGATCTTCAAACTTTTCCTAATAATTGAATCAAAATGAAGGGAGATAATAGAAGAATGTGATAGGTCAGGCCCTAGGTAACATTGTGGCTACATTGTGGGTAGAATTAGAGTCAGGAAAAACTGAGTTTCTAAATGGCCTTCGGAAGCTGGCTGCCCAGTGGATAGAGCTCTGAGTCTGAGGAAGACTCATCTTCATAAGTTTAAATTTGGCCTCAGATCCTTACTAATTGAGTAATCCTGGGCAATTTACATAATCCTGTCTGCCTCAGTTTTCTCAACTGTAAAATGAACTAGAAAAAGAAGTGGCAAACAACTCCAGTAGCTTTGCCAAGAAAATCACAAATTGGGTCCTGAAGAGCCAGACATGACTGAACAAGAACAGCAACAAAAGTAACAGCAGCAGCAACAATCACAACAACACGGCCTTGAATGTCAAACTAAGAAATATGACCATAACTTAGTTGTCAGTAGGATGATACAGAAAGTTTTTGAGCAGGAGGTCACTGCTGTTATTAGTGCTGTGCTTAAGAAAGTGGTATAAAGGAAAACTTGGAGGAAGGCATTGGAGGTGGGGTGACTGATTAGGGAACTATTACAATGGTGCAGGCAAAAAATAATATAAGCCTGAAAGAGGTGACATTAGGAGATAATACTAGAAAGAAAGGGACAGATATGAATGATATTATGTAGATATTTTCAGACTGATAGCAAGGCTCTAGTTGCATTCAAGTGGTTATCCCAGGTGAATCAGAATGCAAGAGGGGACTAGCCTTGAGTATTATTGACCATACACAGAATATCAATACCAAGAACAAGCTAAATTTAATTGGGTATAATTTGTGAAAAAGCATCCTCTACAAAAGGTCAAACCCTGTATCTGATTGGAATTTTGCTATTTAATAAAAACTTTAGAATAGACAAGTATGTGGTATTGTTCATTCACAGGGGGCCACTACTTTCTCCTTCACAACTTGGGGTCAAGTCCTTTGCTATAGGGTTGTGGTCCAAGGTCAATGGCCTTTCAGGTTGATAAGAATAAATACATTATGAACGAGCTTGTAGCTAAAGTTGTGGAAACACAGGATTCCTTTATTTTCCAACTATTAAACTATTGTTTAATGATTGTTTTGTAAAGTGCTGACTTTTGTAGAGCTTTTCATAAATTCTGTTAGCCGAATGCAACGATAGCCCTACTTTTCTCACTTGTGATTGATTGAGTCTGCACATATGGGCCCTTTAATCTCACATGTAGGTTCAATCCTTCTCAATGGGAAAATACAGAGACATTTTCCTAGAAAGCTCACACAGCCTCTGAAGACTTCAGAGAGATAAACAAATCAAAACAAAACACAGAAAAATAACACTTAGCTGAGGATGAGAGTCCCTGGGTTTCCCAGTATACCATCTTTTTCATAGGATTGTGGAGTATTGAAGTGGAAGAGATCTTTCATGACTCAGCTAGACTTTGCCCCACTTAAGGACTGCCATCATGTACAACAGGAACTCTACTAGTTGCTGGAAGTCAAACACTCAATTATTGAAAAAAAGATGGCAAAGCAGGATGGTGATAAAGATGATAATGATGATGATGATGATAATGATGATGATGATGATGACAGAACAAAGTTTCCAACCTCCACATTAGGCATTTTCTAACTTTAATGTTTCAGAACTTAAGTCACATCAACTCTCAAAACTGATCCATACATATAAACATCTTGGGATTCTATCATTTCCTTTTAAAAGAGGATTTCTAAAAAATGAGTGAAGGCATCTTTGATGGTGCAGTTAATTTTTAACCAAAGTTAGCTCTTTGATTTGGTTTAAAACCACATACTAGTCACAATCCAAAGATCTGGCTCAGAAGCATAAATTCATGAGAACTGGAAGAGGCTTCAAAGACTATCTAATACAAGAATCTCATTTTAAAGGTAAGGAAACTGAATTCTGAGGATAAAGTGACAGATGCAATTCCTAGGGCTGTATATAGAAATTGTGTACCGTCAGTCTTAAAAAATATGGGATCCATGAGGAAAGAGATGAAAGAGACCATTATGCCTGCTGTTCACCAATATCACTGTCTGACAGAGACAGCTAGCCATGGGTTTTATTAGCTATTATACTATGCTGGATGGAATGACGCTGGTTGATATCACAGTGATAGAAAATGAAGGGAAGAGGAACATGCTAATTATGCCTTCTTTATCCCTCTTCCTTTAGTGATTCAACATAAGATGAAGGTCTCAGAGAGCAACATGAGGCTTCAAAGCATGTAGGAATCCTTTGGGGATGCTGAAGCAATGGCAGGGACCATAGACTCCTCAAATGCCAGCTTCTTGTCTCCCTCAAACCTGGGAAACTACCAAGCCAAGAGGAATGCTTCAGGTGGAGCAGAGCTCCCAAATACATCAGAGAAATGTTAGTGGTGATGAGATTCTTAAAAGAATCCTCAATAAGAAAGCTTTCCTAATTAATTAATCTCTGTTATTCATTGAAAACAGTCTTTCTTTTTTGGGGGTAAAAAACAGTTAAATATTATTTCAGGAGGTTTATTTAACGAATAAATAAAACTCATTTAAGTATGAGCTTACCCATTATTAGCTGTTTGACCATAGGGAAGTCCCTTTCCCTCTCTGTTATAATCCAAAGAGCTCTGGTCTTAGAGTCAAAAGATATGGGTTAGAGTCCTGGACTCTGATGTTACTAGCAGTATATGTTTGGACAATCACTTTTTCTCTCTAATCCTCAGATGCTTCATGTATAAAATGGGAGCAAAAGACTTCCAAAATTTACCTTAGAGATTTGTGGTGAGAAAGTTCAGTTTACTCATTTTCAGTTATGACCCCATTTTTGGGGGGAGGGGCAAAGATACTAGAGTAATTTAAAATTTCTTTCTCCTGCTCATCTTACAGATAAGGAAACTGAGGCTAACAGGGCTAAGTGACTTGTCAAGGGTCACACGGCTAGTGAGTGTCTGTGGCCAGATCTGAACTCAGAAAATATCTCTTCCCGTCTTCAGGCTTGGCACTCTATTCCCCAGGGTCACACAGCTAGTAAGTGTCTTGGGCCAAATTTGAACTCAATGCCCAGAAGTCTATCCGCTGGACCCCCTAGCTGCTCTTTTGTTTTTAAGAAAATGTCTTAAAATCCTATAGCTATGTTAAATGATGAACTATGTGTATAATATTGGGAATCTAAGATGAAGTTATTTTATTTTAGTCATGCCTGTTATTTCTTTGATATTGGGAACTCTATGGGAAAACTAATTTGCCTTTATCAATGTAGATCAGTAACTTTTTATGATATAGAGTCTCAGAGAGTTAACTGGGGTTTTGAAAGATTAAATACTTTCTTATGGTCAAACAGCTAGTAAGTTTCAGAGAGAGAATTTAACCTAGGTCTTGATTTCAAGGTAAGTTCCCAATCCACTACACCAAAGATATCAAATATGTAGCTCCTCAGTGCATCCTGAGCCAGATTAAAATGTAATCGGGAAATACTTAACAAAGCAAATACAATATAATCAAATAGAGATAATATTATATTTTTAAAACAAGTCAGTATATGGTCCATAGAGATTCTTCTGTACAAATCAGTAGTCCTTGTTTCTATTTGAGTTGGACAGTACTGGACTATACTGCACTGCTTTTTCAATTTGTGTTATATGGAAGATGTTTAACCCTGAAAATTCCAGATGATCCCAGGTGATTGATAAAATGGTGCTGTACACTCCGTGTTTTTTTGTGTGATTTTTTTTTTGGAGGGGCAATTGGGGTAAGTGACTTGTCCATGGTCACATGGCTAGTTTTGTGTGTGTGTGTGTGTGTGTGTGTGTGTGTGTGTGTGTATGTGCTTTAGAGTCAGAGGCTGGATTTGAACTCAGGTCCTCCTGACTCCAGGGCTGATGCTCTATTCACTGCACCACCACCTAACCATCCCAGTATACTCAGCCTAAAAGTCTGTCTGATAGAGTAAAAGGCAAAGAAAGGAAAAGGAAAATTTCACATCCCCAGGATGTTGAAATTCCTTTTCTAGGTAAATATATAAAGCCTCATAAGACCCTTTTGAAACTTTCTTCATGGCCATATGAAGATCAGAAAGTCTCCTCCTGCATTCAGAAAAGACATATATCTTTATCTCTATCTATCTATCTATCTATCTATCTATCTATCTATCTATCTATCTATCTATCTATCTGTCTGTCTGTCTGTCTGTCTGTCTGTCTGTCTGTCTGTCTGTCTGTCTATCTCTCCATCTATCTATATATGAGAAGAGAAAAGAAGTGTAGCTTTCAGCTAGTGTATGCAAATATTTAACAGTGTTTCAGTTTTAAATGGCATTTTTTGAGAACACTTATCCTGGAAAATATTGCATGATCAATATTGAGCTTCGACCTTTTCTTAAGGGCAGCATCTGAGATTTTGCTTCCTCTAAGAAATGCCCCACTAAATTTCAGAGTCTATGATATCTGCCTTTGGGAACGTCTGGAAAAAGGATACTATGAGAACTCAAATTAGCCATGCACTAGTTATGTGAAATGACAAGAAATAAAGTAAAACTAGTCTCTTGACTTCTTGATTTCTGACAGATTCCTCACAAGTATTCCCCAGCCATCAAAGTTCTTTAAAGAACAATGTTAATACTTCTTCAGAATATTTGACCACCAGTTTGCAGACATTTTAGAGAGATTGTGCTATATAGTGGTGAGTTCATTGGCCTTTGAGTCAGATCACTAGGGATTTGGATCTCAGGGATCTTGGAACACTGGATCTCCTACTTACCAGCAGCGTGTTCTTAGACACTTCCATGTCCCTCTCCAGATCTTAGTTTTCTCATCTATGAAGCAAAGGAATGGGTTGAATAATTTCTAAGGCCTTTTCCAGCTCTAAATCCTGTGCTTTATGAGAACAAGTTAGAGCGGAAACAAACAAAATCTTCAAGCAGAATTTTTAATGAGCAAGATGACACAAAGCTAGGCAGGATAACTCATATATGAGATGAGTGATTTAGATGCTGCAAGGAAATAAACAGTATAGGATGCTGAACTTAATTCCATAAGCTGTAACTTACTATTGGGAAGAATAAAATCCTGTGTTTAGATTTTAAAAAAAATCCTTTTCAAAAGAACAGGATAGGAGAGTCGGGGCTAGAGGATTATTCATGTGAAAAGGCCTAGGGATTCTATTGTACTTCATATTTAATATGGAACCACAATGCCAGAGGAGTAGGGGAAAGAAAAATAATGTGACTTCAGAGTATATTAAAAGAGGCACCGTTTCCAGTACTTTGGAGATAATAAACCTGCTGTACGTTTTGCTCTCGTCTGGACACATTTGAGATAGTGTGTTCAATTTGGTAAGTTACATTTTAGGAAGGACAGTGGCAGTATAAAGGACCTCCAGAGGGCAGGTGAACAGGATTGTGAGGAGACTCAAACTTTTCCTATACAGAAACTGTTTGAAGGAATTGAAACTATTAAGTGCCTGGAAAAGAGAAGCCTAAGTGAGTTCAGGAAAAGTTTGAGTATTTGGGGAATTAAATTGATTTGCTAGGACCTAGGAATCAGGACAAAGAGTATTTCAACCAGGTTACAAGAATATTTCATTTGTTAAATCCCTACTGTAATAAAGACCCCTGGTTAGGTATTAGAGATCCAAAAGTAAAGAAGTCTAGTCCCTTCCATGAAGGAGCTTGCAATCTGATTGGGAAAAGGTGCTGGTGGGGAAAATGGCATATATACAAGTCAGCACAGTAAGATATGGAATATGTAGAGTATAAAAGATTAATCAGAAAAATAAAAGAACCCAGATGATCGAGATGGCATTCATTTGAGGAGATGAAAGAACGTTCATGAAAGAGATGGAGACTGAAAGGGACAAAGAAGGAAAATCTAGCTAACAAAACAGTCCACATGTGGAATGGTCATCCTCAGAAATGGTGAGTTTTTCATCACCAGATGTTTTCAAGCAGAGGCGGATGATGTACTTGTTGAGGATGTGGTATTCAGGACTCTTGTTCCACTATTTGTTGGATCAGATGTCTCTGTAGTTCTTTGAAATGCTGGGGTTTTTTTTTTGGCATTCTTTAGTTAGGTATGTGGGCTGAGTCTCATGAAGACCTTAGAATTCTGCTTCAGATGCTTTCTAGTTGTATGATCTTTGGAAAATCACTCAATCTCTTAAGTAACCTTTAAGCCTCAGTTGCCTCATCTGCAAAATGAAAATAATAACACCGACTTCCCAGGGTTGTAAGGATAAAATGAGATGGCTTGTTAGGCACTTTGCAAACCTTAAAGCATTATGTAAACTATCATTATGGGACTTGCTCAGACTCACAGAGTTAATGAGTTGGAGTAGCTGGGGCACCCATTTAAGTTTCTAGTTCAATGTTCTTCATGTTAATGAATTTATTTAAACTTAAAATTTTTCTCATTTTGAGGAACTCATTGGCAAACAGGCATTGAAATAATAGTGAAAACAAATGAGGATTTTATTGTAGCATGGAAAGCATTGTTTTCATATCAACAGTTTTGTGTACAACAGATAAATAGCATTAACAATAATTGGCATACATGTCAAGAATAAAAAATGCTAGACGCATGCAGATAGATTCACATTGTCTGGCATATAATAAATCCTTATCGATTAGCTGTTGAGAGATAGTTAAGACTTGTGATCTCATTGATGTGAGGCATTCCTAGTATAGAAACTTTCTCCACTAATGTAGATCACCAAATTGTTAGCAATTTTGAGTCTGAGGGAAATTTTTGGACACTGAATGGCCAAGTGTCTTGCCCATGATCATTAATATACTTTTCAAAGGTAGGGTCTGAATCCAGATCTTCTGACTCCAGAGCTATCATACAAGTCCTCTGCATGATTACTTCTCTAGCTCATTAGATCTTCAATACAACCGAGGTAGGAAGTATAGGTTTTGTTATTTCCCTCTTGTAGATGAGAAAGTTTTATCTCAGAGAAATAAGGTGGCTTGGCCTATATTATATGACTAGCTAGTGATTGAACTAAGACTTGATTTCATGTCTAGATTTCTTTCCACTGCATTTCTTGCTGCCAGTCTTCAAATCTAGATATAAATGATGCCTGTCACTCATGCTTCACTAATGCAGTTCTCAAGATAGCTGTGGTAAGAATCACTTTTTACAAAACAATGCTGTTTGAATAGTGATGAGTGTCTGTATGTACAGTGACTGAAAATAGAAGTCTAAGTAGACATGGGTATGATGAAGCCAGTTTGTTCTGTCTCACAAAAGCAGATTGTTACATTTTCAGTGTGAGCATTTACACTTTGAAAATCAGACCAACCTACAAATCAGGGTTTGATTTATTGTTTACTTGATTACCTAAATGTACAATGATGGTAACATGTTAATATAGCTTAAAAGCATGTTATGTGTTCATTCATTGTTGCTGTTGTTGGAGAGTTGGTCATTAAATATTTATCAGCATATGCCTGGTATTCCTGTCCTTGTCTGTTGAGCTCTATTACCAAATGCAAATTCGTAGGTCCCATTCAGATTGAAGTGTTTAGGAAAGAATAGCATTCTCTTTTCATGGGCTGTAGGTATAAACACTGACCAGATTTAAATGAGTTTTTATTAGTAATTGCTTTATCTTTTTTATTTCTCTTTTATCTATGACATAGGAACTGCAGGATATTGACAAAGGGAAGTATTGATTCTCTTTAGTGAATTCTTAGGACCTCAACTTCTTCATGTATTAAATGACCAGGTTTAACTAGACAATCTCTGCCATTCCATCCATACAAGCTTAAAACTACATTGGAGCATTTGGGTACAATGGCTCCTTGGCAGACTCACTAGCCCTTGACTCCATTAAGAAATGTACAGTTTTAAAACTCCATCACTTTGTGTCATATGCAACTCTCCATTAGATTGTAAGTTTCTTAAGTCTAGGGACTATCTTTTGCCTCTTTTTATGCCTTCAGACACAATACCTGGCATATAGTAGATGCTTAATATTGATTGATTGATTGATGAGCAGATCATCTACACTTTTATCACAATTAAAGATAAAACTGTTAAAACAGCACTTGGCCAAGAACCTTGGGGAAATACAGTGGAGACCCTCTCCTCAGTAATCATGGACTCATTACAGTTCATACCTTGGGTCTGGTCCTTCATCCTTGTCTTAATCCACTTAGTTGTTTTCTCATCTAGGCCACATGTCTCCATCACTTCCATAAGAAGAATATGAAAGACTTTCTCAAAGATTTTGCTTTAATCTTGGTAAATGATATATGTAGCATTTCCCTTATCTACGAATTTCATAAATATTTTGCTGGAGGAACTAAGTTTAGTGAAGCATACCATGTTTTGATGAAAATATCCTGGTTCTTTTTTTAAAGTCACTTCTTTTTTTTGAGATTTTCACAAAACATTTCTCTAATAATATACTTTCAGTTTTTTCCAGGGACTTAAGTCAAGCTCATTTGCTTATCCTTTGCAGACTCAAGTCATTTTCTTCTTCCCTTTCTTAAAATCAAGACAATGTTTGCCCTTCCTGTGATTCCTTTCTCATTCTCAATGATCTATCAAATATCACTAGCTGAAACTTAGCAAATTATATGTGCTAGCTTTTTTATATACAAAGTAGTTCCTTTGCATCAAATGGCTTGAACTCATCAAGAATAGCTGGGTCCTCTCTTATTATCTCTTTATTTTTCTTGGGCATCAGCTCCTTATTAGACATTTTGTTCTGTCTTTTTCAATACAAATATTTTTATTTCTTTGCTAAGTAAATTAAAGAAGTTAAAGAATAATTGGGTTGTGGAACACCACAGGGTGGGGGGGGCGGAGCCAAGATAGCAGCGTAGAAGCAGCAAAGCACCACAGCTCCCACACAACAACCCTATAAACTCATAAAATGGGACTCTAAACAGATTTTTGAGCTCTAAAACTCTTCAGAATACCGAAAACACATTTGTTGCTGCAGGCAGCTCAGCAGGTGGGGCTCTTCATGGCAGTCTGGGAGCTGTGGATGGCCCAGCCTAAAACCCTGGCCGGCCCAGCCCCAGAGCATCTGGTGGAGCCAAGTCTATAGGAGAGCAGATCTGCTGCACTGGAGGCACAGTTACCACATTTATCAGATCAGAAGAAAAAAAAAAGGCTAAGAGAAAGGTCAGTGGATTTTGCTAAATTTGGGGGAGAAGAGCAGTCTGGCCAAACTGCTCCCAGGGCAAGGAAGCAGTGGGAGGTGGCTGTGGCAGCAGGAATGACTAAGAGCAGCAGCGGCCTCCCCTGGGCTGCTTCAGAGCCCCCAGCCTGCAGATAGCAGGGAGGCTGAGGTAATTGATCAGGGACAAGGGCTCTTGTGTTGAGCGGCCTGGATCTGGATCATGGTCTTGAGTGGTGGTCCTGGGGTGAGCTTTCA
>JAQQSW010022258.1:0-10493 GCA_028646575.1 Pseudocheirus occidentalis
ACACAAGAAGCATGAGAAGGTAAACATGGGAAAGAAATCATAAGGAACTTATCAAAGTTTAAATATTTACATGCCAATATGGAAAAATAATAATAGTAATAGTGAAGGGAATACAAATCTATACATACATATATATGTATGTATGTATACCTACACATATTTCTATATAGAAGGGTATATATGTGCATGAATACGTATCTGAGCATGTGTGTATATGTGTATATAGAGGGTACAGGATGAATTGAATATGAATGGAGGAAATTTTAAAAGGTGAAATTCTGAGGTGGGAGAGGACTAGAATGAGAGGATACAGGGAGGGACAAAATGGGGTTAATCATCCCATATAGAAGCACCATGGATAACTGTTACAACTTTACTTTCATTTACTCTCATCTAATTTGGATTAGGGAAGGAATGACATAAACTCTAAACTGGGTATCTTGCCACACAGGAGACTTGGGGGGGGTGGGCACAAGAGGCGGGATGATGGAGGGGAAATCAGGGTCTGGGGGAGGATTTCTGGAAGCATACACTTCAGTAAAGGGAAAATGACAGGGTAGAGACTAGAATAAGGTGGGGGTGGGATAGGAAGGAGGAGCATATCATCAGCTTCTCCCAATATGTCCACGGTGGAGATGTCCTGCATAATTACACATATGCAGCCTGTATTGGATTGCTTGTTCTTCCAGTGGGGGTGGGTGACAAGGGAGGAACCAAAAGAATCCAGAATTTAAAGTTCTACAGTGCATGCAAATGGGAATTAAGATATACAGAGACTGGAATAGGGAGACCCTCCCTGCCCTAAGGGAAAGTTAGAAGGGCTTTGGAGGAGGACATAAAAGAGACCAGATCCAGGGAGGGGCTTTATAGTGGGATTGCTGTTTTGGGTTTGGTGTAGGGGAAAGATGGGGAGAAAATTTGTAAGTCAAAATCTCTTGGAAATAAATGATGTAAACTAGAAAATAAAAAAACATATACATCATAAAAAAAGAAAAAAAAACAAGTGGGACCCACAAAAAGTGGATCATAACTGAAACAACTGAACAATAACAAAAGCAATAATAACTCTGGACATGAATGGGATGAGATCACCCATAAAATGGAAGTGAATAAAACAATCGATCAGAAATCTGAACTTAGTAATAGGTTTTTTTTATGAAATACAAGCTTGAACAGGAAGACCCAAAAAGAATTAAATTAGAGGAAAAGAGAAGAATCTATAATGCTTCAGCTAAAATTTAAAAAGTTGATGGTAACAGTTATGATCTCAGACAAAGCAACAACAAAAATAGATCAAATTAAAATATATATTCTGTAAAACTACATTTAGATCAAAGGTATCATAGACAATAGAGTAATATAAAAATTTTATATGTTTAGTATAAAACCTATTTTCTCAAATAAGTAGAGAGATTTTATTTTTTTTAATGAGTCATACCCCAGTTTAAAAATTGCCAAAGGATATTAACAGGCACTTTTCAGAAAAAATAGCCAAGCTATCTATAGTAATATAAAACAATGCATTAATTTACTAGTGATTAAAGAAATTCAAATTAAAGCAGATCTGATACACCATCTCATACCTATGAGAAATGACAGGGGTGGGTGGGATAAGGGCAATAAGTACACTAATGAACTGTTGGTGAAACAGTAAACTGGTGCAACCCTTTTATACAGCAATTTAGAACTATGACTAAAGGGTTATTAAATTGGACATACCCTTTACTCAACAATACCACTAAGTCTGTATCCCAAAGAGATTTTTTAAATAAATGACCTGAATGTGCAATAATATTTATAGCCATTATTTTTTCTGAAGAAAAACTATTAAAAACTGAGGATATGACCATCAGTTGCAGAATGGCTAAACAAGCTGTGATGTATGATTGTACTCTAAGAATGACAAGGGAAATGTTTTCAGAAAAGCATGAGAAGACCTGTATGAACTGATGCAAAGTGAAACAAGCTTAACCAGTAGATCATTGTACAGAGTAATTGTGCTATTTTAATGAAGATCAACTGAGAAAGATTTTTTAACTTTAATCAACATAATGATCCAAGGAAATTCCAAAGAATTTGTTATGAAATAGTATCCATTTCCAGAGAAATAACTGATGAACTTAATGAATAATAAAGTATAATTTTCTCATTTCATTTTTCCTTGCTTTTTTGCACTATATGGCTGATACTGAAACATGTTTTTTTTCATGATTTTGTATGTATATTTGATATAATGCAGCTTGCCTTCTCAGTGCATGGAGAAGTAGTAAGAGGGAGGGAGAGAATTTTGAACTCAAAATTTAAAAAAATAATTTAAAATAACTAAATAATAGTTTTAAAAATTAGAAAGTGATTGAGCAAATATTAATAATAAAAAATTAATTTATTAAGTATGTCATGTGTTCATTCCCCCACCCTGAAAAGCCAATTGTTAAATACTTAATGCTACACTTCTAAATATAAAGGTCTTATTTATTATTTAATTTTGCTTGAGCCTTTTCTAGAAGTTAGACCAGTCAAAAGTTTTTCTTCTTTCCTTTTTTTCTCTCTCATCATTATCTGTTTATACAGCTAAGTTTCATCCAGAAGAAGTTGTCTCTTGCTGCTACTGTTCATTGCCTAGCAGATCCCCAGTTAGAGACTGGGAAAGGGAAAATTTTATTGTGCAAAAAATTCCTTCTCAGGGGAATAGTTACGTTAGTAAGTCTGGGGGGAGAACGTAACTATAGAGTTATATTTCTTTGCCTTTATTTTTAGTTTAAGATAAAATTTTAATTATCATTTTCCCCATCTAGGTGAAATTATCTCTTTCCATTACCATGGTCATGTGGTGTTTCCTTTTAACAACAACAACAAAAACTAATCAAAACAAAGTTACACATCGTTCACTTTTGACAATCTGTCCTCCATAGATTTTATGCATTTTTAGGGCAGGGATTATGTAATGTTTTATCTTTACATAGTGCTTAAAGATTCAGAATGAACCTGTGTGAGACCTCCAGCATTTTGCATACCAAGAATTTATTGGAAAACCACAACAAAAATTTCACAAGTAAAATGTTATAGAAGATGGATCCAGACTGATGAAATAAATCTCTGATCCCCTGAAGTAATTAAAGAATTTTTATTTTTCATTTCCTTGTAGACAGAAACATCTGGGATCAAACTCCAACTTGGCAACTTATGGATAGTGTGATTCTGGATATGACTTCATCTCTAACTGCCCAGGTGACCCTCTAAATATTTAAGTTCGACTGAAGGTTCCCATCTGCCTTGATAAAAGAAGTTCCTCCCTAGGAATTCTCCAGTGATAAAAACACAGGTCAAAAAATGAGTACCAACTAGATTGTATGTTTGAGAACAAACAAACATTACATTTAATTTCTTTCCATTATTTATTAATGAATATTTGTTTATTTGTTGACAGAATTACCCACCTTTATAAACTGGAACATTTTATTCTTAGTGCCTCCTCTATTGTTTTGTGCATGTTTAAATTTGACCTATGATTTTATTGCTAAAAATGGCAGATATATATCTTAATACAATACAAAAAATAAAAGTCTTTACATTTTTTCTTGTAATAGTTTTATAAAATTTTAAATTGAAATTTAATGGCTACAATTTAAAAAACTATGCTTCATTGGTCAATTATTCACCCATACATTCATTCCTCAAGTAAATGAGTACATTTGTGAAAGGGACTGCACTACGTGCTTTAGCTGATACAAAAAAGGAATGAGCATCATCTCTTTCCTAATGGAGTTGGCTATCAGAGGAAATTGTGCATGTGCATAAATGACCACAGTGCAAGGTAGAAGAGAAGTTATAAGGGTGGCTAGGTGGTGCAGCGAATAGAGCATCAGCCCTTGAGTCAGGAGGACCTGAGTTCAAATCCGGCCTCAGACACTTGACACACTTCCTATCCATGTGACTTTGGGCAAGTCACTTAACCCCAATTGTCTTCCAAAAAGCAACCAAAAAACAAAATTCAAAAATTTTAAACAGAAGAGAAATTATAGTAAAGAAAAATTCAGTGCTACAAGGAAGTGGGAGTAATTGATTCATGATTAGGGCAATAAAAATAGATTACATGGATGAGATGGTATTTGGTTAGGGATTTGCAATGGGGGATTGAAGGAACTGGACCAACTGAGCTTCAGGAAAATGCAGTCTAGCAAGAGCTAATAACCAAATCACCAAAGGTGAAATGGAAGGAGTATACACAATGAGGAATGGTTTAGAAAGCTCCATTTGAAATATAAGGTGAGTGAAAGAGAGTAGCCTTATATGAAGCTGGAGAGGCAAAGTGGGGAATAATCATGAAGACCTTAATAGACTAAAGAGTTTGGGGTACTTCTAAATGCTGTTGGACACCACAGAAAGTTTGGGGATGGGGGAGGTCATGATATTATGCAATAGTAATGGGAATGTGATGGTTTTCTCTTCCCCTTAATAAGTCTTAGGGAATACCAAGACTTTACTGTTTTGAAGGTTCTCCCTTCTCCCTAATAGGCTGAATGTAAACACATGGAGTCTGTGGTGGGAAGAGTTTGCTGAAAGATGAATCAGTGCCCATAGGAAGCTGGGAGTCAGAGGAGCAGCTGGATAGTGGGGGAGAGAGGATGCATCCAGGGAGAGATAGATACAAAAGTACTGAAAAAACACATCTCCCACTGAAGAAAGCATGGCAGGAAGGGCTCACTGCAGCATGCTGTTGATCCTACTGACTACACCACAATGTAAAGCCAATCAACAGTAGATTACTGAAAGAATGCTACTGTGAACAGCTTTTAAGATTTGGATTACACAGTAGTAGTGGACACTCTGTTTATTCCATTATAAATCTAGATTCAGTACAATATTCACAGTTCAATATTATATCACAATATTTAGAATAGTATTTATAGAAAGTCACAATATTTAGAACAAATAAGAAAAGAAGAATCACCTGGTTTCCCTAAGAGTGAAACCAGCTTAACACTAAAAGACTCAATCAACAATTCACAATATACTGATCTTCCACTCATTTTAGTCTCCAATAAAGCCCTAAGAAAACCACACAAACCCTCCACCCCTTGATTTCCAACAAACCTCAGTTTAATTCAAGGGGAGGCCTTATCTTCATTTTGACTCTGGGTGTTCTCTCTGATTCCCTGGATCCTCTTCCCTGGTCCCAGCTCCCTCCTGAGTCTGCCAGACAATCACCTAGATTCAGGACCTGACAGCTGCCAGGATCTCGTCCAGTCCTCAGAGATAAACCACTCCCAGGTCCTTGTCCAGTCCTCAGGGAAATCCCCAGCACACGCTGAAGTTCACAGGGTTCAGCACACCTCAAACCCTTCACCACTTCTCTTACTTGGAACTCAAGGATCATCCAAGCCACGAACAAAGTCCCATCTTGTTCATGTCTCAATCAGCTTCCAGATACTGGGAGAGGAACACACTCTCTCTCTCTCTCTCTCTCTCTCCCTCTCTTTCTTAGCTGACTTCAGTCTCCATGAATCTTCCTTCACTGAGGAGCCAATTACAAATTCTGTCCTCTCTCTCTAAAATTATTTTTTATATACAGCACTTGCCTACTGTCTCAGCGAATAGCCTTCTCCCAAGTCAATAGGGGAGGGTCTCAGCCAATAGCCTTCAACAGGGGTATTCACACTTTTTCAACAATGGACACAGTTCATACCTTTTCTACTTAGCCCTGTTACTAGGTGCTACTTATCCCTAAGTATCTGATCTACTTAGCCCAAAATATCTAATAAACTGATTACTATTATACCAGGATCAGCTGAAGCTGGAGCCTTCAGGAGAGTCGATCAGCAGCAGCTGTGGCAGTTTCCTGACTTATCAAGCCATAAGAAACAACGACAAAGTGAAAGGTCAGTGGAACTAAGCTAAATTTTGGGGAGAAAAGTGGTCTGGTCGAACTGCCTCCAGGGCAAGGAAGCAGCAGAAGTGGTGGCCCTGCAGCCACTTCCATGTGGCCACTTCAGAGGTCCTGGCCTGCAGACTCCAGGGGGGCCAAGCAATTGTTCAGAGGTTAAATGCTCTTGAAATGAGTAGCGTAGAAAAATTGGGAAGAGAAATGAGAATGATGAAAAAAAATTCGTGAAAAGAGAGTAAACAACCTGACTGAAGAAAATAGCACCTTAAAAATAGATGAACTCAAATGGCAGAAGAGGCCCAAAAAGCCAATGAGGAGAAGAATGCCTTAAAAAGTCTAATTTGCCAGAAGGAAAAATAATCTCAAAAGCTCTCTGAAGAGAAAAATTCCTTCAAATTTAGAGTGGAACAAGTGGAAGCAAATGACTTAATGAGAAATCAAGATACCATGAAACAGAAGGCAATGTGAAATATCTCCTTGAAAAACCCATTGATCTGGAAAATAGATCTAGGGAAGACAATTTAAAAATTATTGGACTACCCAAAAGCCGTGATCAAAAAAAGAACTTAGTAAGTACTGTTCAAGAAATTCTCAAGGGAAATTGCCCTGAGATTTTAGAACCAGAGGGCAAAACAGAACTTTAAAGAATTCACTGATCACTTCTTGAATAAGATCCCCAAAGGAAATGGAGGTAACATAAATAAGATTTAGGTAGTGAATTGGAATGTAGTAAGGAAATGGAAAATATCTAAAATAATACTAGGAACATGGTTTTGACTTCTGAAGTCCATCAACCAAAGTCATTTATTAAGGTCGTATGAAATATTGAGCACTATGCAAGAAGTTATAGACAAAATTACAAAAGAATCAAACAGTCACTGATCACAGGAGCCTTATAGAAGCAGCTATTAAGAGAAGAACAAGTTTAGGGGAAGGATGATAAAACTACTAATAGACTTTTTTTCACATAGTTACTTTTGAATGGTAGTTGACTACAAAATAGACATCATCTATTACTGAGCTATTATAATGGACTTCAGTGGTAGTGTTCCGACTGCCTTTGTTAAGAAAGGCAAACAATTAGTAAAAAAAATATGCCATTTTTGTTGATTATTTGCAAGACTTAAAAGGTGCTACATTAACTAAGTATATTCAGATATTCTTCCTCATGCAAAAGAAGGACATCCTTTGGGGCTAGGGAAAACGATTTAATACTATATAAAAGGTGGACTTTCAACTAATGTATTAGCTAATTCCTAATAAATGGCTATATATGAGCAAAAATTCACGACAACTGAATTTAATTTTTATCATATTTCTCAAGAGATATTACTCACATTACACTCTACATCACAAAATTATTATAATTACACTTTGTAAATGATTTTCTGCTAAAAAGATTTGTGTAAAACTGGCATTTTCAAACAAATTAATTGTGTTTTGTTATTACTAAGTATTGTCATTACATTGTGACATGATGTTAAATAAATAGGAACATGACTAAAACACAATGTAATCATATGTGATTTTGCTTTTTGAAAAGATGATTAAAACACCATTATGGCCCTAGTAATTTTGAAGCAGAAAGGTTTTTTTTTCAAAATGAATCAAATTTTTACATGTTTTATGGGAGTAATAAATGTGTGGCCAAAGATTCACCATCGCATACCGATGGTTAAACATTTTCTCAAATGTTTGTGTTAATAATTCCCTGGAAAATGATTGTTGAGTGAGAAGAGCATAACCAGGAGAAATTTGTACACAATTGTAAACACAACATATGTGTTATGACCAACTTTAATAGACTGGGCTCTTCTCAGCAATGCAAGATTATAAGACAACTCCAAAAGACTCATGACAACTCCAAAAGACTCATGATGGAAAGAGATATCCACATCCAGAGACAGAACTTCAGAGTTTGAATCCACATTGAAGCAAACTACCTGTTCTCTATCTTTTTCTTGTTTTATTTTGTTTCCTCTTTCCCATTGTTCATTCCATTGGTTACAATCTTTCTTTACAACCTGACTAATGTTTAATGTGAAGATATTTGCACATTGTATATTTGATTATATGATGCCATGCAGTTGGGGGGGAGAAGAAAATTTTAAACTCAAGGAATTATCTAACTGAATCTTGTAAACTAAAAGTAAACAAATAAATTAACAACAAAATAATAATAAAAATAGTTCCCTGGAACTATTCGAATATAAATATAAAACACTTTTTTACATAAATAAAGGTAAATCTGTTCATGGGGAGATATAGCCAATGTAAATAAAAATGATAATTTTACCTGGCTATCCTATTTATGTAATGCCATCTCAATTAAATTACTAAAAAAATCTTATTGGGTTAGAAAAATAATAACAAACTTCATTTAGAAGAAAACAAAGTCAGGAACTTCAAAGAAATTAGGTGCAGGGGTGGGAGGTGGAGTAGTTGGGTGGGGTAATTTAAAGAAAGCAGATCCAGTGGCATCAGACCTCAAATCATAGTATTAAGTGTGAGCATTATTAAAATGTTTATAAGGGGAGAGCATTGCTGAAGTATAAAATAGAACATTTTGATTATTTTAAATTATTTTTCATAAATAAAACCTATACTGCATACAATAGAAGGAATGCAGAAAATTGGGGGGGAAACTTACAAACAATCTCTCAGATAGAATGGGATTGAGTTGGAATATTTCTGTGACATAGGAAATGATGATCTGGTTGATTTAGGGGAAGGAAAAAACATTAAAAGACTTAGATTTGTTAAAGAAGATGCTATCCACCTTAAAGATGACAAGTAAAATAAGCATAGTGTGATCTTGCATATATGTATATGAGTGTATATGTGTATGTATGTGTAGAATTGTAGATATTTATGTATGGGAATAATATATGTGTATGTATATATGTATGTATGTGGATATGAGGATATTTATATTTCTTCACACTTGTGTGTGTATATACTAATGCATGTTCACACTCATATGCATACACATTTATACATATATACATATCTGTATCTGTATCTATCCATATATCTATATCTATCCATCCATCCATATCTCTCTCTCATCTATCCATCCATCTATCTATCTATCTATCTATCTATCTATCTATCTATCTATCTATCTATCTATCTACCAAGAGCACAGGGTGAGTTGAATGTGAAGAGATTATATCTAAAAATTACAATTAAGGGCTGGCTAGGTGGCACAGTGAATAGAGTGCTGGCCCTGGAGTCAGGAGGACCTAAGTTCAAATCTGGTCTCAGACACTTAACGCTTATCAGCCATGTGACCTTTGGCAAGTTACTTAACCCCAGTTACCCCTCCAAAAAAATTAAGAGGTGAAATAAGAATATACTTAAAAAAGGAAAAATGGATAGGTAGAATGGGGTAAATTATCTCACAGAAAAGAGGCAAGAATTAATCTTTAATTGAATTTGGCTTAAGGAGGAAATAATATAAACACTCAGTTGGGTGGGAGTTAGATTGGAGGAAGGGATAATCAGTAGTAAACACTTTTGAGAAGTGACAGGGTCAAAGAAAAGAATAAAAGAAATGGTGGGGTAGAATGGGATGGAAGCATTTTGCATGACTACACATGTATAATCTAAATTTAATTGCTTGTCTTCTCAATGAGGGTGGTTGTGGAAGAAGGAGGGGAGAAAATTTAGAACTTGGAGTTTTAAAAACAAGTGAGAAATATGATATACAGGTAACGGGGTATAGGAATCTATCTTGCCCTACAGGAAAATAGAAGGAAAGGGGATAAAAGAAGAGGGAGTGATAGAAGGGAGGGTAGACTGGGGGAAAGGTTAATTAGATTGTACATGATGTCTTGCAGAATGCACAGAATATCTTGGGGTGGGAGGGGGAGATGGAGATAAAATTTGAACATCAAAATCTTATGGAAACAAATGTCAAAAACTGAAAAGAAATTAACATTTTTTAAAAATAGTCTCATTGGCAAGTGTATATTTTATATTTGAACAATATGGTCAGCCCATTGCAGTTGCATTCTCTGCTGTAGAGTCTGTATGTTTGGCAGTTTAGTCAAAGAAAGGACTGTGAGGTCTGGTATCTTATACTGCCAGGTGATCTTCAGGATCTTCCTAAGACAATTTAAATGGAAGTGATTCAGTTTCCTGGCATAGTACCAGTAGACTGTGCATGTTTCACAGGCATCTAAAAATGAAATCAACACAACAGCTCTGTAGACCTTCAGTTTGGTAGTCAGTCTAATACCTCTTCTTTTTTTAACAGTTAATTTAAATTTATTTTATTGATTACATCATTCATTTACTCAAAGTTTTGAGTTACAGATTTTCTCCCCTTCTTTCCCCCACCCCAAGCCCAAAACAGTGGTCCCACCGCAAAGCCCCTCCCACAATCTGCTCTCTTCTAGGTCCTCCTCCAACAACCCTCTAACTTTCTGTTAGGGCAGGGAGGGTCTGCCTACCCCAGTCACCGAACATCTCATTTCCCAGTTCCATGTAGTTAATAATAATTATACATATTTGTTTCTTTGGTTTTTAACATTTGATTGTATAGCTTTAAATTCTAAATTCTTGCTGTTCCTCCCTTGTCACCCACTCCCACTGGAAGGAGCAG
>JAQQSW010022259.1:0-10493 GCA_028646575.1 Pseudocheirus occidentalis
AGAGAGAGAGACAGAGAGAGACAGAGACAGAGAGACAGACAGAGAGAGACAGAGAGAGACAGAGAGAGAGAGAGAGACAGAGAGAGAGAGAGAGAGAGAGAGAGAGAGAAAGAGAGAGAGAGTTTCTCTCCCAGCATCTGAGAGCTGATTGAGAGCTGAGATGGAGGTTTTCTGAGACCAGAATCTGGTGAACGCTACCCAGAGAGCAGATGTTCCTTCTGGGTCCTAGGGCCAGCTGAACAGCTAGAGGACTGAAGAAACATGACCAAGATAAGACTTTGTTCTTGGCCTGGCTGATCCTTGAGTTCTAGGCAAGAGAAGTGGTAAAGGGTTTGAGATGTGCTGGATACTGTGAACTTCAGTGTGTGCCAGGGACTGCCCTGAGGACTGGAAAAGAACTTGAGAGCTGTCTACCTCTGAGGACTGGATGAGAACTTAGCAGCTTTCTGCTTCTGAATCTAGGTGACTGTTTTGTGGATTTAGGAGGGATCTGGGACCATGGAAGGGGATCCAGGGAATCAGAGAGACCACCCAGAGTCAAGATGAAGAAAAGGCTTCCTCTTGGAGGAAATTAAAGTTTGCTGGATACCAAGGGGTGGAGGATTTGTGTGGTTTTCTAATGATTTTACTAGTGATTAATGATATGTAGTAATTGTGAATCTAGATTAGTGACTGATTAGGTTAATGATTGTTCCATGAGTGGAAGTTTGATTATTGTATTATGACTGATTAAGTTAATGGTTGCCCCAGGAGTGGAAAGATTAATATATTGTGAATTGATTGAATAAGTGAGAAGGGTTTCCCCTTTAGGGAAACCAGATTATTATTCTTTTGTTCCTTGTTCTAAATATTGTGGCCACTGTAGTGAAAACTGTGTGGCCATTCTAATGTTAAGCTGTTATTAACACCATATTGTGATTTTCTGTGATAAGATATAATGTTGTGAATATTATATTGTGATATATTGTGAATGCTTGCCTTGATTTGTAATGGAATAAACAGTGTTCACTATTACTATGTGAACCTTAAAAGCTGTTCACAGTATCATTCTTTTGGGAATCTGCTGGTGCATGGCATTACAGAAACTCAGGAAAAAGATATAAAGTAACAAAAAGTATTCTTCAATCTGAATCCAGACATCATCAGTTCTTTTTCTGGGGATGGATAAAATTTTTCATCATAAGTCCATCACAGTTGTCTTGGATCTGCTATGCTCTATCTCCCAGTGGATTCTGTCACTCTAAAATCTGTTCAGATCCACTTTTTAGAGGTTACTGATGGAATTCACAGAGAAGAACAGATGAGTTCCTGTTTTCAACTCCACTATTTTGCCTTTGTGTCCCTCTTTATTTTCAAAATCATTTTTGAACACTTCCCTGGCCAGAGACCTATTTTTCTTGGAGGCTTTGGATGTATGAGCTTTGACTTTGTTGTCCTCTTCTGGGTGTGTGTTTTGATCTTCCTTGTCATCATAGTAACTTCCTATAGTCAAAGGTCATTTCTCCCACCCACCCCCCCCCCCCGCCATAGTTCTCTCATTTTCCCCAACCTATTAGTTGGCTTTTAAACTCTTTAAGGTACCTGCTTCTGCCTCCTTCCATGGTGGAAGGCACACTCTTTGTAAATTTTTAGCTTTTCCAAGGTGGTGTGATCTAAAAAGAGGTGTTTGCAACTTTCCTGTCCTGTGCACTGGTCTGTGAGTAATCACAAGCACTCTTTTTTTTTTGCTGTTGAATTGTGAGGAGAATCCCTGCTATACTGTGAACTCGAGCTCTGGTGTAGTAGTGCTCCTCCTTGTCCTGGGACAGTTACCCAAGGTTATGTAGTGGATCTGGATCCAAGAATAGGCAAAACAATAAAGTCCTGGCCCAGTGCTACCAAAAAGACATTTGTAGTCTCCTTCTGACCATCTATTCGATGTTAGTGGAAGAAGTAACAGCTGTTGCTGCTGTGGATTCAATCACAGTCAGGCCTATTCCTAATTTGCTGAGGCTGGGGCTATGTGGGCATGACCTGCACTGAACCATTCTCCACTCTCACCCCATTGTGACCAACCTTTCCTGCTGATCTTCCAAGTTATTTTGGGCTGGAAATTTGTTTCACTCCATCTTTTTGTAGGTTCTGCTGCCCTAGAATTTGTTTAGAGTCACTTAAAGTTATCTGGAGAGGTTTAGGGGAGATCTCAGGTGAGTTCCTGCTTTTCCTCTTCCAACATTTCTCTGCACCCTACAGAACACTTTTCACACAAATAAAGTCAGATCTAGACATTGGAAAAATATCAGTTGCTTATGAGCGTGTCAAGCTAATATAATATAAATGATAATTCTACCTTAATTAATTTACTTATTCAGTGACATACCAATCAAAATACCAAAATGTTTTGTAGGGCTAGAAAAAATAGTGACAATTTATCTGGAAGAAATAATGACCAATAATATCAAATGAATTAATGGAAAAAATGCAAAAGAAGATGGCATAGTTGTACGAGATCTAAAATGATATTGTAAAATGGCTGTTAAAAGTTTTGGATATAGACTAAGAAGAAGGATGGTAGAACCTTGAAATAGGTTAGGTACCAAGACAGAGTAGTAAATGACTATAGTAATCTACTATTTGATAAACCCATATCTAGGCACACACCCATGTCTCTTACTATATACCAAGATAAGGTCAAAATAGGTACATTATTTAGACAAGGTGATACCATTAGCAAATTAAAAGACCCAGAATGGTTTAACTGCCAAACACATGGAGAAGAAAAGAATTTATGACCAAAAAAAGGATAGAGAATGTTGTGAAATGTAAAACTGGTAATTTTATTACATTAATTAAAATCTTTGTAGAAATAAATCCAATGCTACCAAGATAAGGAAGAAAGCAAAAAAAAGTGGGAAACAATTTTTACATTTAGCGTTCCCAATAAAGGCCTCATTTCTCAAATATAGCAAGAACTGAATCAAATTCATAAGAATGTAAGTCAGCTCAATTGATAAGTGGTCAGAGAACATGAACAGGCTGTTTTCAGATGAGAACATTAAAGTTATCCATAGTAATGTTGAAAAATACTCTAAAGAACTATTGAGTATAGAAATGTAAATTAAAACAACTCTGAGGTACCACTTCACACCTATCAAATTGGCTAATATGACAGAGAAAGAAAATGATAGATGTTAGAGAAGATACTGGAACATTGATTCATTGTTAGCATACTTGTAACACTGATCCAACTATTCCACAGAGCAATTTGGAACTATGCCCAAAAGGTTATAAAACTGTGCATAGTCTTTGCTTCAGCAATACCACTTTTAGGTCTGTATCCCAAAAAGATCTTGAAAGTGGGAAAATGACCCACATGTAGAAAAATATTTATAACAACTCTTCGTATGGTGAGCAAGAACTGGAAATTGAGGGGATATCTATCAACTGGGGAATGGATGAATAAATTGTGGTATATGCATGTAATGTGATAATATTGTGCTATAAGAAGTGAACAGGTGAATTTCAGAAAAACCTAGAATGACCTATATGAATTGATGCTGAGTAAAGTGAGCAGAATCAAGAAAACATTGTATATAGTAATACCAACACAGTGTAATGATCAGCTAGGATAGACTTAGCTCTTCTCAGTGATATCATAATATAGGACAAGTCCTGATAGAAAAATATAAATCCATATCCATATCCAAACTGTTCCTGGGTCCATATCGATATCCAAACTATTCCTGGGTCCATATCCATATCCAAACTATTCCTGTGTCCATATCCATATCCAAACTATTCTTGGGTCCATATCCATATCCAAACTATTCCTGGGTCCATATCCATATCCAAACTATTCCTGGGTCCATATCCATATCCAAACTATTCCTGGGTCCATATCCATATCCAAACTATTCTTGGGTCCATATCCATATCCAAACTATTCCTGGGTCTTTTAATTTGCTTATGGTATCACCTTTATGTCCAAATCATCTAAACCGTGATATATAGTATATACCTTATCTTGGTATGTAGTATGAGATATTGGTCTGTGCCTAGTTTCTGCCATAATATTTTCCAGTTTTCCCAACAGTTTTTGTTAAATAGTGAGTTCTCATCCCAGAACGATGGAATCTGAATACAATTTGAAGCAAACTATTTTCCCTTTTTTTCTTTCTTGTGTTTTTCCCTTTTGTTCCATTTCTTCTTCCACAACATGACTAGCGTATAGATGCAGTCAGTATAATTGTACATGTATAATCTATATCAGATTGATGGCTGTCTTGGGAAAGGGGCCTGGGGTGAAAGGAAAATTAGGAACTCAAAATTTTATAAAAGTAAATGTTAAAAACTATATGTAATTGGGGGAAAATTAAATACTATCACAGGGAAAAAAGAAAAATAAGTCTACTACTTAGGAGAGCATAACATCACAGGACTTTATTAAGAAATGAGTGACATTCCTATACTTACTAAGATAAGGGATTTTTTTTCTATAAAAGAGATTCTTTGAAATTCCATTAAGTGAAATTTGCCTGATATCCTATAAATCTACTCTGCTTCCTGAGTATCATGTCTTTAGTTGGAAGCATAGAAGAGTGAATAGAGTTCTAAACATTTCTGTGACTATATTCATAGGAACTAAATCATGTGTACTAAAATATCTATCCAGATGTTCAGTATCATGCAGACAAAACATCTGGATGAATTATTACTTTGCTTTTCTTATGCATTTTTAGCATCATTCAAACAAAATTTAAGAGGAGCTATCTTTGGTTGAATGCATAAAGGTGACATTATTTTGAACAATGGGAAAGACTTGAAGTATTTTTTATTCTTTATCTAAGGGACTTAAAAATTTTAATGTAGCTTCCTTTTAACATCCTATTGCTTTTTAATCTCCTACAAAGAGAACTTGATGATTACATCATAGTTTATTTTCATTTTAACCAATGCTATATAATGGCTCTCCTTTTAGAGACTGCTTCAACTTTGTAAAGAAGGAATGCATTTGCTTTCTTTTTTCTCTCCGAAATCCAAGAACTTATTTTCCACCAGATGAAAGCACAGAATTAATCACATAGAAATGTGATTATATAGAAATGTTTCCTCTTCCATACACTGTCAGCAGCATTCAATATCATTAGTCAGAGTGATTAATTTGTTACATTGGATGTCTAAGTCTACTTGAAGGATTCTAATTATTAAACATCCTTTAGGCTTATTCTAATCTTAGGCCACATAGCCTTTGAAATATCCCTATAGTTAGCCTGTAGTGTAACTTAAATAATTATATATTAACCTTGCAGAAATTTAATAATGACAACAACACTATCCCATAGCTCATATTCTCATGAGATTCAAAGAGCTCTTTCATCTACTTCCTAAGAGCCATCACCATCCTGTGATCTATGGAGCCACATACACACCATTCTATGACTTAATATGTGATCATTTTTGACCCATAAAATTTTATAGCCTTTAACATCTATCCTATCAATTTATGCACATGAGGATTTAATCATTGTTATTTCAAGGATTATAGTAACAGTAGGTTAATACTGTACTTCTGGGATTGTAAGAATTTTCTATTTTTTCCTCTTGGATTATTTCCCCATTGTCTAGGTAGGATGCCAGCTCTAGAGGCATTGTTTATGTATACCAATTATAGAAAACCTAACCTTGTAACTCAGGCTATGCTATAATAACAACAGTTCACATTTACATAATCCTTGTACTATGTACAAAACATTTCATATAGTCAATATTTTTTATTCAGACAATAATACTGTAAGGTAAGGAGAATAAATATTTACCTTTTCTTTTTAAAGCTAAGGAAACTCTGTCTTGGTCAAAGTAAATGATTTGTTCAAGGTAATTAATCTCATAAGTAGCAAAGCAAGGGCTTGAACTTCTGTCCAATATACATCTAGTGGTTTTTTTTCAGCATAACAGAGACCAAAGGAGTGAAGATTAAAACCAAGAATTACCTATTCAGCAAAACTTAGTATAATGCTTCAGGAGAAAATATGGTCATTCAATGAAATAGAGGATTTTCAGCTATCCATGATGAAAACCAAATTTGAACAAAAAATTTGACATTCAAATACAAGAAGCAAGAGAAGCATGAGATAGTAAACAAGAAAAAGAAATCATAAGGAACTTATTAAAGTCTAACTATTTATATTCCTACATGGAAAAGTGATTATTGTAACTCATAAGACTTTTCTCAGTATGAAGCTAGTATGTATACATACTTATGTATGTATGTATAGGAGGGTGTATGTGTGTATAAATATATATGTGAGTATGGGCACATGTATGTACATTCACACATGGGCAGAGGGCACAGCATAAGTTGAATAGGAAGGGATGATATCTAAAAAATAAGATTAAGAGGTGAGAGAGGGCATAATATGCAATGGGGATAAATTAGAAGCATTTCCAATAAGATCAGGGGTGAAACAGGGATGTCAATTATCACCCCTCTTATTCAATCTAGTACTAGAAACATTAGCAGCAACAATTAGAGAAGAAACAGAAATCAAAGGAATCAAATTAGGCAAAGAAGAGACTAAATTATCACTCTTTGCAGATGACATGATGATATACTTGGAGAATCTTGGAAAATCAAGTAAAAAACTTCTTGAGACAATAAATAAATTTAGCAAAGTTGCAGGATATAAACTAAACCCACATAAATCCTCAGCATTCTATATATTTTCAATGAAGCCCAACAGCAAGAGATAGTGAGAGAAACCCCATTTAAAGTTACTGTAGACGCTATAAAATATTTGGGAATCTACCTGCCAAAATAAACCCAGTACCTCTATGTACACAACTACAAAACACTTCTCACACAAATAAAAGCAGATCTCACTAATTGGAAAAACATCAATTGCTCATGGCTGGGTAGAGCTAATATAATAAAAATGACAATTTTACCTAAATTAAATTATATATTTAGTGCCATACCAATCAATCTACCAAAAAATTACTTTATAGAACTAGAAAAAATAGTTGCAAAATTCATTTGGAAGAACAGAAATTCCAGAACATCAAGGCAACTAATGAAAAGCAATGTTAGGGAAGGTGGCCTATCCGTACCAGATTTTAATATCTATTATAAAGCAGCAGTCCTCAAAAACTGCCTGGTACTGGCTAAGGAATAGAGTAGTTGATCAATGGAATAGATTGGGTACAAAAGATTCAGTAGTGAGTGACTATAGTAACATACTGTTTGATAAGCCCAAAGACACCAGTTTCTGGGTTAAGAATTCACTCTTTGGCAGAAACTGGGCATAGACCATTATCTAATGCCATACACCAAAGTCAATTCTAATAGATGTGCTATCTAGATATAAAGGCTGATACTGTCAATGATCCGGAGAAGCAAGGAATAGTTCACCTGTCAGATTTATGGAGTAGGGAAGACTTTATGACCCAAGAAGAGTTGGAGAGCACTATAAAATGCAAAATAGATAGTTTTGATTACACCAAATTGAAAAGTTTCTGTACAAACAAGGCCAATGTAACCAAGATTAAGAGGGAAGTGGGAAATTGGGAAAGAGTACTTACCACTAGTGTCTCTGATAAAGGTCTCATTTCTAAAATATACAGAAAATTAAATAAAATTTACAAGAATGCCAGTCATTCCCCAATTGTTAAGTGGTCAAAGGATATGAACAGGCAGTTTACAGAGGTAGAAACTAAAGATATCTTTAAGCATATGGAAAAATGCTCTAAATCACTATTGATCTGTGAAATGCAAATCAGCTTTGAGGTAGCACATCTCACCAGTCAAACTGGCTAAAATGAGAAAACAGGAAAATGACAAGTGCTGGAGAGGATGTGGAAACATTGGAACTCTAATGCATTGTTGGTGGAGCTGTGAACTGATACAAACGTTCTGGAGGGCAATCTGGAACTATGCCCAAAGGGCTATAAATAATTACATACCATTTGACCCAGTAATACTACTTTTGGGGTTGTATCCCAAAGAGATCATAGAAGTGGGAAAAGGTCCCATGTGTACAAAAATATTTATTGCAGCTCTCTTTGTGGTGGCATAAAACTGGAAATTTAAGGGATGCCCATAAATTGGGGAATGGCTGAATAAGTTATGGTATACGAATATGATGGAATATTATTGTAGTATAAGAAATGGGAAGGAGATGGAATTTGTAATTGCCTGGAGAGGCTTATATGTATTGATGCTAAGTGAGAAGAGCAGAACCAGGAAAAATTCGTACACAGTCACAAATACATCATATGTGTGACAACCAACTTTGAAAAACTGGACTCCTCTCAGCAACACACAGTTAAAAGACAACTCTACAAGTCTCAGGATGGAAGGAGATGTCTACATTCAGAGAAAGATCCAGAAAGATCAGAGTTTAAATGGAGACTGAAGCAATGCATGCTATGATTCTTTTCAATGTTTGATTTTTGTTTCTCTTTTCTCCTTGTTTACTCTATTGGCTATAACACCTATACAACCAGACTATTGTAAAATGTGAAAGAATTTGCAGATCCTATACATGATTGCATGCCACCATAGTGGTGGTGGAGGGTGGGGAAGAAGGAGAGAAAAATCTGAAACTCAAGTGATTCTGGAACTGAATCTTGTAAACTAAAATAAACAAACAAGTCAATAAAATAAATTAAAACAAACAAACAAACCAAAAAATAAAGAAAATGAAAAAAAGAGGTAAGAAAGGAATTTATTGGGAGAAGGAGAAAGGGAGAGATAGAGATAGAGTAGGGTAAATTATCTCATATAAAAGAGGCAAGAGAAAACTTTTACAATGGAGGGGAAGAGTAGGAAGGTGAAAGGGAATGGGTCAACCTTACTCTCATTGAATTTTGCTTAAGGAGGGAATAACATACATACTCGACTGGGTATGTTACCCTACATGAAAATAGAGGGGAAGGAGATAAGAATGGAAGATAGAAGGGAGGGCAGATTGGGGGAGAGGGTAGTAAGAAGGAAACAGTTTTGAAAAGAGATAGGGTCAAAGGAGAAAATACAATAAGCGGGGGGGGGGGTGGGATAAGATGGAGGGAAATACAGTTAGTCTTTCACAATATAACTACTATGCAAATGTTTTGCATAAGTACACATATACAACCTATGTTGAATTGCTTGTATTCCCAGTGGGGATGGGTGAGGAGGGAATAAAGGAAAAAAATTGGAACCATAAGTTTTAAAAACATATATTTAAAAATTTAAAAAAAATTAAAAAGTTTTTGGTTCATAATTCCATTTAAATATCCATAGTGAAAATGGAATAATCAGCTAATTATACAGATTCAAATTATATAAATTACACCAAATATTACAGACAGGCATATGTCCATTCTGTAGCCATTCATGAAAATTTCAAAATAATGTTTAGAGAAATTACTTGCATAATAGAGATTATTTTTAATTCCTCAAGAGAACTATGAAGCATAGTCTGAGTAGATAATCACAGATAGATTGACATGAGCTTTCCAAATTTTCTGTTCTACCTTCTTATTCCTATGGAAAAATGTCTTTATATTTTTAAACCATTAAATTAAGCCATATATGTCTATCTCCTATTTCTGAGGAGGCATATTTTAATTTAAGGCAGCTGTTAGTTGTGTTATGAGTTAGAGAGTTAATAAAGGATTCAAATTATAGAAGCCAATACTGGAGAACTGATATAGGTTTCCACAGTGTTAATAGTTCTTGAGTGATTCTGTAATTTTAAAATGTCAGTGAATTTGCATGATTCACTGGTAATATTAGAACAGAATATCAAGCTGGATAGAAATCATGTTCTGGAAAAGAGCGTAAGAGATGTAGGGTCAAGAAAGATGTATGGTCTTACTGTTGTCTCTGCAATACCTGCAAGTAGGAATTAAGATATGCAGGGGCTGGGGTAGAGCTTTAAATTTTAGATTCTTTCCATTTCTCCCTTGTCACCCACCCCCACTGGAAGGACAAGCAATTCAATACAGGCTGTGCATGAGTAATTACACAGGACATCTTCACAGTGGACATATTGTGGCAGTCTGATCATATGTCCCTCCTTCCTATCCCGCCCCCCACCTTGTTCTGTTCTCCACCCTGTCCCTGTCCCTTTAGTGAAGCGTGTGTTTCCAGCAACCCTCCCCCAGACCCTGCCCTGCCCTCTGTCATCCAGCCTCTCATCCCCATGGCCCCTACTCTCCTGCGTGGCATGATACTCAGTTTAGAGTTTATGTCATTCCTTACCTAAGCCAAATTCAATAAGAGTAAATGAGAGTAAAGTTGTAACAGTTATCCCTTGCGTCTTCTATATGGGATGATTAACCCCATTTTACCTCTCCCTGTCTCCTCTCATTCTAGTCCTCTCCCACCTCAGAATTTCACCTTTTAAAGTATCCTCCCTTCGTATTCAATTGATCCTGAATCCTCTATGTACACATATATGCATATGCTCAGATATGTATTCATATGCATATATATCCTCCTATATAGACATATGTGTAAGTATATGTATATA
>JAQQSW010022260.1:0-10493 GCA_028646575.1 Pseudocheirus occidentalis
GTAGGGGAAAGACGGGGAGAAAATTTGTAACTCAAAAATCTCATGAAAATGAATGATGTAAACAAGAAAACAAATGAAATTTATTATATTTTTTAAAAGCCTAAATTTATCTGAGTATTCCTCCTGTGGAAGACAGGCTGCCTGACAGGTGTACTCAAGCAGATGGGAGAAGAGAAGACCTAAAGAGGCTAAATAATCAAATACCAGAAGATGGTAGTAGAGAGCAGCTGAATGGAGGCAGAGGCTAGACATGGCTAACAGACACTATCACAGCAAGCAGATCTCAACTCTATAGAGACAGCAACTCAGCTAATAACATTATCAGAGGACTTTAGTGGCTCACATTAAAAAGTCAATAATAAATTAACATACTTTAAGTACCTGCTACGAGGTACTAAACCCACCATGAAAATTTCTTACTGATTCTTTATAGTATGGTATGCCTTTGCATATTGGGGATCTTTCTTATCATTTATTTTGCTATGCTGTTTGTTTAAATATCTTTTATGGCTATGGTCTAAAGAAACCATTTAGCTGGACCCAAAATGTTCTTTTTAATTTAGGGAAGTTTTCTGGGGGCCCATGTATGAGAGGAGCTTCAGGTATTCTGTGTGCAAAGCCACAAAGTGGAAGATGCTCAGTCCATTTAAAGAACAAGGAATAGGACAGCTCATTGGAGCAGATGGATTGTATTAAGACCAATGAAAAATAAATTTTAAAAGTTTGACGTTCCTGATTCTAGTATGTTCTGCTTCCATATGAAGACAAAGGATTTGACCAATATCCTATCTTATCTTTCTGGGACAAGAAGGGGTATGGCAGGGGTGTGGGTGGGGGTGAGATAAATTTTGAATGAGGAGGGAGTATATAGAACTCCTAGGAGGACTGAGAGATGGTGTAAGATAAGGGAAGCCACAGGTGAATTGGGAGAAAAAGTAGATAGCATTATACAAATCCATAACATACCAATACTTGTTGGTAAGGTAGAGAATTCTGGGACTTTCCTAACAGATGCAGTAGTCACATTTCCTCATTTGTGTATCTTTGTTCAGGTTCTCTTCCTTCTTCTCTGCTTATCTAAATTTTAACTGCTCTTCATGCTTTTACTGGACCAGCTAATGCCCCACATCTATGAAGCTTCTTAGTTTAGTACAGTTCTTGTGATTTCTCTAAAGACTTGGCTGAAGTCTTGATTCTATCATTACTCTCCATGCCACGAAGTTTACATTTAACATCTATTGCCTTGTATTGTTATTTAGAAATGATAGCTGACCTTGGAGTCAGGGAGACCTGGGTGGGTTCAAGATCTACATCAAATACATACTAGCTGTATGACTCTGTTCAAGTCACTTAACCTAAAGTTACACTCTAGAAAGTTGCTAATGTACATTGATAGAGGGAGTTTCCACATTAGGAAATCCTTAGCTATTGTATGTAATTAACACTTACTGGAAAATCTTAAAGTGCCTCTCTTTCTGGGTATCTCACCCATACCCCCAGATGAATTTCCCCAGCTCCAATGTACTCTATGGGTCTGCACATACTCAGAATTACAGTTCCCATCCAGAGGCAGCTAGGTGGCCCAATGGATAAAACACTAAACCCAAGTGAGGAAGACCTGAGCTCAAATCCTATGTCATACACTTACTAGCTATGTCACTCTGTGCAAGTCACGTAACCTCTGTCTCCCTCAGTTTCCTCAGCTATAAAATGGGTATCATAATAGCACCTACCTCCCCGGGTTATTGTGAGCATCAAATGAGATAGTATTTGTGAAGAGTTTCACAGTACCTAGCACATGGTAGGATCTTAACAAACACTTGTCCTCTTCCTCCTTCACAAGGCATTCATATCTGTTTAGTTTTACCATTCAGCTAAAGATATAATTAGTTGAAAGCGAAGTCATTTAATGAAATATCATAGAAAGAAAAATAGTAATAGAACATTTCTCCCATAAACCTAGAACATGCTCTCCAATAAATGTACATTATCAATGTACATTTGATTGAATGATCAATGTACAATGATTGAATGATCATAATTGACATGCATAAAGAGACATAAAGGGAGTAATATTAAGATCTTTCTATGTTCCAGGCACTGTGCTAAGTCACTGTGTGACAAATATCTCATTTGATTTTTCACAACAACTCTGTGAGGTAGGTGCTATTTTATTATTTTGCATTTGAGGAAACTGAGGCAGGCAAGTTCAGTGACTTGCCCAGGATCACACAGCTAGGAAATGACTACAGCAGAATTTGAATTCAGGTCTCCCTGAGTCTAGGTCCAGAGCTCCCTAAAGAACACTTATGGATAAGGCACACCAAAGGAGAAGTTACTCACATCTCTGACACTTTAGTGCCACTGATGTCTTTTGGTAATGTCATTATGCTGCTGCCCCTGCTTGAGTTCATCTTCACTGGTCTCCTATGTTGTATAATCTCTGCCTGGTGAAACTTAGCTGATATTTCCCAGGTGATTCTCCTCTGGTGTCACTGTCATTGCTTCATCCATTGGGGATGAAGTTTTAGAAATTATCTCTGTTTCCCAACTTCACCCAAGGCTAGAATCCTCAGTGAAAATTCAACCAGTTAAATGGTTAATGCCAGTTAAATGGCAGTTAAATGGTGTAGCAGATAGAGCACTAGGCCTGGACATCAGAAGAGCTGAGTTTAAGTATGTCCTCAGAGACTGACTCACTGTAAATGCTTATTTGCTCCTCTTCTCTATAAAAGGAAAAGTGTACTTTGTCATTTCTTGCTTAACTTAGAAACTTAAGCTTCTCTTTTCCAGACAAGGTCCTTCACAAATCCAGTATCAGTCTGGGAAAAATCCCTCAGAAGTTTTGTTTGTCATGATGAAATCTATTAGTTCCCAAGTCCTTTACTGTGGAAGGCTTTTCCCTTACACATGGTAAATCTTCACTCCAGAGGCCAAACTCTTTAGGAACACAGAATAGCCAAGCAGTTTAGTAAAGCCCAGAGGTATTTAATCTGTCTTTGAAACTCATCCCTCCTATTCAAGTGGGCAAGCTCTTTTTCTGACTCTTAATTTGATAAAGGTTAGAAAGTCTTCATTTTTCTTAATTAATTCCCTTATGGGGATCTTTTGCCATCAAACTCATTGCAGGGAGGGCTGTGCCAAAAGAGCCAGAGGCAGTTCAGCTTTCCTGCAGTCCAAGATCCTTTAGGTCTAATGAAAAATGAAAGTTGTGGGGGGAGGGGAGAGCAGGAAATAAGAGGCTACTAAAAGGAGGCAGAGTAGAGGAATCCTCTACTACAGAGTCCTTTATTGCCAGTTCTGACCTCCCTTACATATATATTATAACTGGCATATTTGCTACAGGGGTTTTGTTTTGTTTTTCCAATGAGAGAAAGGAGGGAGATAAAAACAATAACTTGTTCATAGAAAAAGAAATATTTTAAATATGTATAAATGGGGAACCAACCTACATCAATTATCTTTTCCTACATACAAGCCTATTTCACCAATTAGTATGTGACTTCCTTATAGGCAGGGATCATATTTTAAAATCAAAGAATCTAACAGTTAAAGGGGGCCTTAAAGGTAATTTAATCTAACCCTACCCAAAGCAAGAATTCCCTCTATATAAAGCCCTGGAAAATGGGCATCTGAAGTCTCTCCAGATTTGTGACTTAATGTCACAAAATAGTCTATTTCATATTACCCACAAAAACACTAATATCATTCTAACACAGCATTTTGTCCATAATAGGTACTTGATAAATGTTAGTTGATGATGAGGGAGTCTAATTTAATTTGATTCATTTCAACAAAGTCTGTCCTAAGTGAATGCAATTTCTAACTTCCTTATGCCCTCATACCATATAATCCTAAAACAACAGATCAGATTTTTCTTGGAATAGAAAAAAAGATGCCATTGACTAGAAAGAGCAGAATACAAAAGACACAAGGTAATTATGTTGATAATGAGTCATATAAAAGAAGATCAGGATCTCCACGATAAGATTCAGGTAGGGGAAGGCTTTGCTAAAGGAGTAATCTTGGTGAAAAAATGGACACAAATATTACTAGGTTAATTCAGCCCCCAAACCTTCCATTCCTCCCCCACCCCCACCACAAAGCATCCCAGCTCCTGCTGCCTAAGACACAATGTCCTATAGGGATTTCCTTACCTAAACTTCCCTTTCCTTACCTTAGGGACTGTCTCTCTAGACACCTCCATACCAGCCACTAATTGTAGGAATAAGATGCATGGTTGCCCCCAGAGCCTTAGTGTTCCCTTCCAGGAGACTGAAAGCCCTGACTCTCTCTCTCTCTCTCTCTCTCTCTCATTTCTTCTCCCTCTTCATCAACAACCCCCCTGTCCTTCAGTATCAGGAGAGGGGTTACTGCTGCTCACAGGAAGATTATATATTCTCCAGCTAACCCTTACTTTTTCTCCTGCCAGTTTCCAACAATCTTCCAAGGGTACTAGCTCACAACTGTTACCACTCCTGTCCAGATTAGACATAGAAGGATCACAACCTCCCTTTGCTGTCAGGACAGATGGCATTCACTCCATATCCACCTTCTCCTCAAAGATCTAGGAAGTAATATCCTGCAGTCCCCTCCCAGCACCTCAGCCATGCCTTTCAGCACCATCTATCTTTGATTAATATTACTGGAGATTCACACACAGAGAAGCCAGAGAGAAACTAGCAGACCAATGTATTAGTCAAAAGCTTTGAAATTCAACTGCAGAGAGCAAAAATGAGATGAAAATGAGAGAAGAAGAGATACAGGTGAGTTTGGTCTTCTAGTGTCTGTAGAACGAGGCTAAGGAGAGCATCCTAGATTTGGATACATTCTGAGGCAAATGAAGCAGTAGGTTTTCTTCCTAATGTTGTTTCCTTCATATTGAAATGAATTCCCCAAGTTCACATCAACAAATTGCAGGAATGGAACAAGGAGTAGGAGGAGAATCCATTTTGGTGTCATGGAAAGAATCCTAGGCAAAAATTTCAGGAGATCTTGATTCTAGGCTTTGAATTTTTTTCACCAACTATAATCTTGTACAAGTTACTATAAAATAGAGAAGTTCTAAAGGATTCAATGATCCCTTCCAGCTAAGAAACTAAATTATACTGCTGAACCATGTAGAAGAAAAAAAGTGTGGACATTGAATCAGGACACCTAGATACGAATCCTAGTAAATGCTCACATTGCCTGTGTCACCGGCTTGTTGTGATGAAAAGTTCTTTGTAAACCCAGGAAATAAATGTGAGCTATGATTATTTAGCAGCTAGGTGACACAGTGGAGTAGCGGACCTCTACTCAGGATAGATCTGAGTTGGGATTTGACCTCAGACACTGACTAGCTTTGTTAGCCTGGCAAGTCACTTAACCACTTCCTGCCTCAATTTCCTCACCTGTAAAATATGGGTAATAACAGCACCTACTTCCCAGGGTTATTGTGAGGACAAAATGAGATAATATTTGTAAAGCACTTCACATACTATAAAGTACTACATAAATGCTAGTTATTATTATTAGTGGACCAAACTCCAGGGCTTTCTCAGGAGAAGTCAGCTTGGAACACCATGTTCCATATATAGTAAATGTTGGATACGTGTTTTTGTTCCCAAACCTTGACCTTTATCTACAATTTTTGCTCCTTCAAAGCAAAATAGGAAGTTCTACACTTGGAGCCAAAAGAACATAGCCACAGAGTTGGTAGGGAAGATGCCTTCATTCTACAGATTAAGAAACTGATACCCAGGAAGGCAAAGTGAATTGACCAAGATCAAATAGGTGATGGTACAGACATAATGTCTTTTTTAATATTTATTTTTTGTTTTCAACATTAGCTTCCATAAGACTTTGAGTTCCAAATTTTGCCCCCTCCTTCACCTCTCCCTACTCCAAGACAGGATGCAATCTGATATAGATTCTACATAAACATTCATATTAAACATATTTTACATTAGTCATGATGAAAAGGAGAATTAGAACCAATGGGAGAACCATGAGAAAAAAGAAACAAAAAAGAGTAAATATGCTTCTATCTGCATTCAGATTCCATAGTTCCTCTTCTAGATGTGGATAGCATTTTCCTTCAGGAGTCTTTCAGCACTGTCTTAGATCTTTGCATTGCTAAGAAGAAATGAGTGGATGAGTCATCTCACATTGTTGATGTTACTGTGCACAATGTTCTCATTTCACTTAGCATCAATTCATGCAGGTTTTTCCAGGTTTTTTTGAAGTCTGTCTGCTCATCATTTCTTAAGGAACACATTACATTCACATATCACCACTTGTTCAGCCATTCCCAAATTGATGGGCATCACTTTAATTTCCAATTACTGACCACCACTAAAATGGCTGCCATAAATATTTTTGTACATGTTAGGTCTTTTCCCATTTTTATTATGTCTTTGGGATACAGACCTAGAAGTGGTATTGCTGGGCCAAAGGGTATGCACAGTTTTATAGCCCTTTGGGCACAGTTCCAAATTGTAGTGCCAGAATTTCAATAGTAAAAGAAGCAGGGATTGTTTCCTGATTTCATGTCTATGGTGCTTTCTGTTACAACAGTTCCTCCCCACCCTGAAACACCATTCCAAGACCTGTCAGTTTCTAGACAAGTCAAGTTCAATCCAATCCATTTCCACAAATGTTTATTAAACAGTTATTCTGGGGAAGGGACAGAGACTATAAAAATTTTTGAAAAGATAAAAGAATTGGTTGCTACCCTTCATGGGTATTACTATCTAACCTGGAGACAGGAAGAGATAACGTTATCTTAGTCTCTGCCTCTTCATACTCAAAAAGATGAAGATTTAGTAAAATGCAAAGCTCTACATAAATATGAGGTCTTGAGGAAAACTTGGGGAAGAAAAGGAAGAGGACTTTCGACTGTGGTGTGGGTTTTCCAAAGGCTTAAAAAAAATTCTGGGTCATTTTCTGCTTTCCTAGACCAACTACAGCCTTGGTGCACGCTTCCTTCTTCTGGGATTCTCCGACTGGCCATCGCTCCAGCCGCTACTCTCCGCCCCGATCCTATTCTGCTACCTCCTTACCCTGGTTGGCAATTCGGCCCTCGTGTTCTTGGCGGTCCGTGACACCCGCCTCCACTCTCCTATGTACTACTTTCTCTGCCACCTCGCCCTGGTAGACTTATGCTTCACCACCAGCGTTGTTCCGCTGCTGCTGGCCAATCTCTGGGGCTGGGCAAGGGTGCTGTCCCACTCCGGGTGCATGACCCAGCTCTACCTCTTTCTGGCGCTGGGTTCCACTGAATGCGTCCTTCTAGCTGTAATGGCGCTGGACCGCTCGGCCGCCGTGTGTCGTCCTCTCCATTACACAACCCTGGCCTCGCCCCGCCTCTGCCTAGCCTTGGCGGCTGCCTGCTGGCTGGGTGGGTTCACTAATTCCCTGGCGCAGACCATACTACTGGGCAAGAGACAGTTGTGCGGACCCCGGCGTGTGGACCACTTCATCTGCGAGCTGCCAGCCCTGTTGAAACTGGTTTGCGGGGGCGGGGGTACCGTGGAGAGGCAGATGTTTGCTGCTCGGGTAGTTATAATACTCGTGCCCTCCGCTGTCATCCTGGTCTCCTATGGGGCTGTCGGCAGGGCGGTGTGGAAGATGAAATCCCAAACAGGGAGGAGAAAAGCAATGGGGACCTGCAGTTCCCACCTCACGGCTGTCTGTCTATTCTATGGTTCTGCCATCTACACATACCTGCAGCCCACACACAATTACTCCCAGGCGCAGGGCAAGTTCGTCTCCCTATTCTACACTGTAGTCACTCCTGCCCTCAACCCCCTCATCTACACCCTGAGGAACAAGGAGGTGAAGGGGGCTGCAAAAAGGCTTCTGGGCAGAGTAGAGTGGAGGTAGAGATAAGGGTAGATTTAGGGAGAAATTTGTCAGTGGGCCAGTCCACCACCCTGAGTCCTCATGGATTATGGAGTGGTGAGCTCAAAGAAATAGCTATCAAGAAGTTCCAGAATTAATCGCATGAAAAATCTTGCCCATTGAATGCTCCCAGACTGATGAAGGAGAAGGCATCTTCAGCATCCGAGACCACATTTGATAAGGTAAATATAGTTTTCAGTTTAGATATTCTCCCAGTAGATGGGGCTACTGTTCTAAAGAAGCTTCCAGTTTGATAAAGGACATATGGTGCCTCCCTTTGGTAAACTGTAAGAGGAGACTAGAACAATGAAAAAGCAGACATAAGGGGGCGGCTAGGTGGCGCAGTGAATAGAGCACCGGCCCTGGAGTCAGGAGTACCTGAGTTCAAATCCGGCCTCAGACACGTAATACAAAAAAAACCCAACTAGCCGTGTGACCTTGGGCAAGTCACTTAACCCCAACTGCCCTCCAAAAATATCATTAAAAAAAAAAGAAAAAGCAGACATAACACAAAAATTAGGGTAGTTTATACAATCAACAGACTTCCATACTTAAATGGGCAATGAGGGGTTACAAAAGGGAATAGGAAGAGAAATGTCCTGTGGATATAGTCAAGTTAGTCTTGGAAAAAGGACGTTTTGAGATTTCGAAAACACCATACGATTTAAGTAGTGAACAGGAAGCAGAGAAGCATCTAAGAGAAAAGATATGACCTATATATAAAAAGAATGGAGATAATATGAGGAAAGGACAATCTTGGGAAGGAGAAAAATGGATGGGATGGATCCAGTGAAACTCCAAAGCCATCCTAGAGGATTTGAGGGTGGCTAAAGGTGGGAAGCTTAATAGGAGTGACAACAGCTAAGTCTTCCCCCATCTTTCCTAAACTCTTATCACAAGCAGGAGAATAATCCCCCAAAACTATTTCCTGAAAGACTTCATTTCCCTTATGGCACCAACCACTCTAGTAGGAGAGAAAAGCAGAAGCACAACTTTTCTTGTGGCCCCCATTTCCCAGGACACATAAAGGATTATTCATTTAAAGGATGGGGAAAAGTATAAAATGTATAATTATCTATCATATAAAATCAAAAGCAGGACAAAAGAACAATTTTCTTTCTCTTCCATGAATTATATTTTAATGGGGACAGAATAATTAGCTCTCTTCAGGATGAACTGTGTCCACTGTGATATAGGAACAAAAAAAAAGGGATCTCTTGACTTTTGTTAAACTGAAGAAACCAAGATAATCTCCCTCTTTCTCACATCCAATTTACTGTAGTAGAAAAATTCTTCAACTGTTAGTTAAGAAAAATAAATTCTAACATAGTCTTTACAATTTACTTGCTACATTATATAGGGTGAATTCATTTTGTATCCCCTTCAGTAACATTAGAAGTATACTGTTATATAATTATTAACCTTGAAATGAATAACTTAGTTAATTTTCCTCCTTTCATCTCTTTTTCTACTTGTTCTTTACTACTCTGCTACACCACAACCACCATCACTACTACTCTTCTTCCTTCTCTACTTTGTCTACTTCCTTCTGAATTTTTGTTGCAAGGGATGAAAGAATCATGTTTGGCATAAGCAGAAATTAGCTAGAAGATTTTGAACTGTATTTCCTCCTGATTCCGGTCTCTCTTCTCTCTGGTTAGCCTCCTATGCAAAGCCTGGACAAGAAGAAAATGTTACCCTTCTGCATGCAGTAATCAGCCATAATCTTTCCCTCCTCTAGCTTCTTGCCATTGCAGCTCACAATCTGGACCTTAGGTGGCACTCCTATTGTGGCTTTAATCACCTCCTTCACCTGAGACACTGAACTGGATGGTGGGATACAAAATGGTACTTCTTCCCTTCATACACCTCCATCAGAAACACCTGCAGCTCCTCATCACTTGGTTGCACCACCTAAAGGGATAAGTGAATAGTTGTACTGGGGTCCAACCAGTAGCAGGTCAACTTTTTTTCAGGGTTTAGGGTCTTGGAACCCAAGAGGAGCATCTGGTTTTTTACAGGGCCTTTGGTTTAATCTTCTTTACCCTGTCATCCTTCTGGGCAGTGAGTTTTATTAGCTCTTGCCTTTGGGAATGTACATTCACCTAGAGAAAAAGAACAAAGGAATAGATATTTTTAAAACTTGTGACTTGTTTCTTTCCATCTTTGAGGTTATTGATCAAGTTAGCATTTAAGATCCTTCACAATATAACATCATTGTTCCATAGACTGTGCCACCTAACCTAACTGGACCACTAGCAATTCCTACTATATTTGATCTATCCTTTCTTTCTTTCATTCCTTTGTTTACCTCATTCTTTTCATATGAAATGCCCTTCCCCTATCTCTAACAGTTGATATCTTTTCCACCATTTAAGATTTAATTTACATGCCACCAGTCCTCCATGAATCCTTCCTTGGTACTCCCAGTCAGAAGCTGTCTTTTCTTCATCAGATATTTTGTGCCTCTGGAGAAACGCAACAGTAATTAATTTAGCAGGTACTTATTCCTTAGTTAGCTAAGTACTTCTGTGAAAGAAACAGAAGATGTGAACTCTGTCTCCTGTTGCTGACATAACAGGAAGGGGTTGGCTGAGACAGGAAGCGTG
>JAQQSW010022261.1:0-10493 GCA_028646575.1 Pseudocheirus occidentalis
CGCCCCCCCCAGCTTTGGCTCACTGAAAGCGCACCCCAGGACCACCACTCAAGACCACGATCCATATCCAGGCCGCTCAACGCAAGATCCCTTGGCCCCGATGGATTGCGTCAGTTCCCCTGCTATCTCCAGGCCGAAGGCTGCGAAACAGCCCAGTGGAAGCCGCTGCTGCTCCATTCCTGCTGCTACAGCCGCCTCCCACTGCTTCCTTGCCCTGGGAGCAGTTTGGCCGGACCCACTCTTCTCCTCCCCAGTTAGCAAAATCCACTGACTTTTCTCTTAGCCTTTTTGTCTTCTGGCCTGATAAATGTGGTAACTGGCCCTCCAGTGCAGCCAATCTGCTCTCCTATAGACGCGGCTCCCTGCCCGATGCCCCAGGGCCTGAGCTCTCCCGGTTTCCGCAGCGGCTCCCAGACTGCTGAGAAGAGCCCCACCTGCTGAGCTGCCTGTAGCAACAGATGTGCTTTCTGTCTTTAGGAGAGTTTTGGAGCTTGAAAATCTGTTTAGAGTCCCATTTTATGAGTTTTTTAGCGTGTTTGTGTGGGAGATGTGGTGCTTTGCTGCTTGTATGCCGCCATCTTGGGTCCGCCCCCCCAGTGCCTATATATTCTAATTCCCAGTTGCATGTAGTTAAAAATAATAACAATAATTATATACATACATGCATATGTATATATTTATATACACATATGTTTTTAACATTCGATTAGAGAACTTTAATTTCTAGATTCTTTTGCTTTCTCCTTTGTCACCCACCACCACTGGAAAGAAAAGCAATTCAATACAGGCTGTACATGTGTAGTTATGCAGAACATCTCCACAATGGACATATTGTGAGAGATTGATTATGTGTCCCTCTTTTCTTTTCCACCCTCTGCTTTTTCTATTTTCTATCCTATCCCTATTCCTTTACAGAAGTGTGTGCTTTCAGCAACCCTCCCCCGATCCTCCCCTCCCCTCCATCATTGCCCCTCTCATCCCCATACCCCTTACTTCCCTTCCCTAAGCAAAATTCAACGAGAGTAAGATTAACCCTTTCCCTTTTGCCTTCCTGTTTTTTTCCTCCACTGTAACACTTATCCCTTGCCTCTTCTATATGAGATGATCAACCCCATTCTGTCTCTCCCTGTCTCCTCTTATTCTTTTCCTCTCCTACCTCATAATTTCACCTTTTAAAGTATCATTTCTTCCTATTCAATTGATCCTGTGCCCTTTATGTACACATATATACACATACTCAGATATGCATTCATATGCATATATACCCTCCTATATTGATATATGTGTATGTATACACACACATATGTATATATATATATATATATATACATTTGTATACCCTTCACCTATCTTCATACTGAGAAAAGTTTCATAAGTTACAATTTTCATTTTTCCATGATGGCGTGTAAATATTTCACCTTTGATAAGTTCCTTATGATTTCTTTTCCATGTTTATCTTCTCATGCTTCTTGTATCTGAGTGTCAAATTTCTATTCAGTTCTGGTTTTTTCATCAAGAATGCTTGAAAGTCCTCCACCTCACTGAATGACCATATTTCCCCTGGAACATTATACTCAGTTTTGATGGGGAGGTGATTCTTGGTTTTAATCCCAGATCCCTTGATCTCCAGAATATCATATTCCAGAACCTTTGATCCCATAATGTTGAAACTTCTAGATCATGAGTTATCTTGATTGTGTTTCCACAGTATTCAAATTGTTTCTTCTTGACAGCTTGTAATATTTACTCCTTGATCTGGGCACTCTGGAACCTGGCTATAACATTCCTAGGAGTTTTCTTTTTGGGATCTTTTTCAAGAGGTGATTGGTGAATTCTTTCAAGTTCTATTTTGTCATCTGGTTCTAAAGTATCAGGGCATTTTTCCTTGAGAATTCTTAGAAGGATGATTTCTAAGTTCTTTTTTTGATCATGGCTTTCAAGTAGTCGCATAATTTTAAAATTATCTCTCCTATTGTGCAGGTCAATTTTTTTTTCAAGGATATATTTCACATCGCCTTCTATTTTTTCATTTGTTTGGGTCTGTTTAATAGTATCTTGATTTCTCATAAAGTCATTTGCTTCCATTTGGTCCACTCTAATTCTGAAGGAATTATTCTCTTCAGAAAGCTTTTGAGATTCTTTTTCCCTCTGGAAAATTTGACTTTTTAAGGCATTCTTCTCCTCATTGGCTTTTTGGGCCCCCCTTTCCATTTTGAGTTAGTCTATTTTTAAGGTGTTATTTTCTTCAGTCAGGTTGTTGACTCTCTTATCATAATTTTTTTTGCATTATTCTAATTTCTCTCTCCAATTTTTCCTCCACTTCTCTTTTGTTTTCAAATCCTTTTTTAAGCTCCTCCATGACCTCTATCCAGTTCGTATTTTTCTCAGAAGCTTTTGGTGTGAGAGTTCTGACTGTGTTGTCTTCCTCCTGTTCCATACTTTGGTCCTTTTTGTCCCCAAAGTAGGAATTTAAATTTGCATTGCTGGGCTTTCTTTCCTTCCTTTGCTTGCTCATGTTGCCAGTCAATTATTTGGCTTTTGGGCTCAGTAGCAAAACTCTGCTTTCAGAGGGTAGAGCTATGTCCCAAATTGCTCAGGTTTTCGCAGCTGCTGGAGCTATTATCATAAATCAGGTATCAATTATGCTAACTAGGTGAGTTAGGATGGGATTGGGATTAGAGAGGAGGTAAGGAGTGGTCAGTGCTTAAAGGGACATGTTCTTTTCATATCTACTGCACAGGTGTATTGCCCATAATTCACAGGGAAAAAGCCCATGGTCGGGCGGGGGGCTGCATGGAGGTGTGGTTTTTGGCTTGAAATGTGACTCAGTCAGCTAATGGTCAATTCTGACTGAGAGGTGTCCAGTCTGTTACCCATCAATGTCCTGTTTGACAAGATGGATGTTGGGAATCTAGACTAATTGGCTATCTAAGATGTGCCTAATTGAAGAGGAGTTAGCTTACTGATGCACTGAAGGATTCATAGGTGCAGGCAGCCACCAGAACAAGGGAGCTACACATTTTTCTAAGCTAAAGTGATTGCTTAGATCAATGGTTCTCAACCTTTCTTATGCTCTTACCCTTTAATACAGTTCTTCATGTTGTGCTGACCCCCAATCATAAAATTATTTTTGTTGCTACTTCATAACTGTAATTTTGTTGTATGAACTGTAATGTAAATATCTGATATGCAGGATGTATTTAAATTGAACATAACCCACAGGTTAAGAACCACTGGCTTAGATGGTTTAGTGAAGGATAAATACGTGTAGCTTGTTTTTGTACCAAGAAGGGATAAACAATTCATTAATTGTAGGTAGGCAGAGTGCTGGTCTAGGGAAGAGAAAGAGTTAATGCTTTGAGGCTGGGGGAAGTGTGATTTTACAACTTGATTTCACAGGCTGACATTACAAACATAGGTACTCAAAAACAAGTGTGACTTTAGGAATTGAAGTCACAACTGGATGTTACAAACATAGGCACCCCAACACCCCAGCAACAGGATGGATAATTTAATAAGAGACTTGTATTTTTTAGGTATCTGAAGTTGGGGAGGGCAAAAGGCCTGGTTTCAGTCAGAGTCTCAGATACAAATCTTTTAAGTGTAACTCCAGGGGGTCTTCAGGGAGCTGACCTTATGTGAAACCACTAGATGCATGACCAAAAGGCCCTAGTTAAAGTACACTGTCTAAGCCGTGACTTAGGGCTGCATCACCTAAGAATTATTTTAATTTTAATTTTCATTTCTCCAATCAATAGTGAATTAGACTATTTTTTCATTTGTCTATAGATAGCCTTGATAATTTCATTGAAAATGTGATTATATGTTTTTACCATTTGTTGAGCTTGTCCTTCATTTTTGAAGAGGACCATGGCATCAGGGAAATGAGGACAGGAGTTGTTGTTGACTTTGATTTGAGTCAGGGAGCAAGCTCATCAGCCTTAGTTTCTCCTCCAGAGCCATCTGAGTTCAGGGGCATGCTATTTATCAATCCTGGAGATGACCCAGGATGCAATGGGAGACCCTGTCCCTTTTAGGCTAAGACCTTTTTAGATACGTACTTAGAATGAGGTAATACTGATTCAGTGAATAAGCCTCTTTAAGAAATAGACTCCTTTAATTTGGAAAAAAGTAAAAAAAAATCAAACTGAGAGAGAACGTACCACAGGACTTCTGTTCCAAAGAGAAACAGTTGCATTGATCATCAGTCTAAGCCAGGAAGGTCCCAAATACAGCCATTAAGTGGATCTTGGGCAGGAACCTATTGTATAATCGAAGAGCTTCAGAGGCTGCTAAGTTTAAGGTTTTGTGGAAGAAGAAAACAAGAGAGAGACAGAGAGAGAGAGACAGAGAGAGAGAGAGAGAGAGAGAGAGAGACAGAGAGAGAGACAGAGAGAGAGAGACAGAGACAGAGAGAGATAAGGAAGGAAGGAAGGAAGGAAGGAAGGAAGAAGAGAAGGAGTGTAACTAGTGAAACCTAAGTTACATGAGTAACTTCTGGCCATCCAATTTCACCTTCCTTTGGACAGGACAAAGAGAGGGAGAGGGAGAGGATGAGCTGAGTTACCTACCTTGTTGGGTAACTACTTCTCTTTGGATCAACAGTCTTGAGGGTCTTCCCCTCTTAGCCTGGTCTTTTTCTTTTTTTCAAATTAAAGGGGCCATCTATTGACTCACTTCTTAAAGAGGCCTATTAACTGAATGTATGTCACCTCACTCTAAGTGAGTACCTGGACATACCTTAGCGTAAAAGGGTCAAGGTCTCCTATTGCATCCTGAATCATCTCTAGTCATTCTTGTCCATGTCTGATCACTGGATCCAGATGACTCTGGAGGATAAAGTGAGACTGGTGACCTTGCACAGCCCTCCCTCACCCAATTCAAAGTCAACTGCAGCTCATGTCAGCATTTACATCAATTATTCAAGCTGTGAGTAGATCTAGCTGCCTGAATGGGGACCCAGCTAGCTGGGTAACTCAGCTCATCCTCTTTCTCTCCCTCTCCTTTGGTCATCTTCAATTTAGGTGATGCCACTTATTTTTATAAATTTGATATGTTGGATATATTTTTTCACAGTTACTGTTGCTAACTGGTTTCTCCTTCATCCTACTTCCCCATATTTATCCTATTTTCTGTCCTTTCACTCTGTCCCTCCTCAGAAGTGTTTTTCTTCTGACTACCCCCTCTCCAAATCTGCCCAGCCTTCTCTCACATTCTCTCCCTTCTCTCATCCACTTCCCCTCCTTCTTTCTTGTATGACAAGATTGAGTATATATGTTGTTCCCTCTTTGAACTAGTTCTAATGAGAGTAAGGTTCACTTGCTCCCCATAACTGCTCTCCTTCTCCTCCACTGTAAAAAATTGTCCAGTCTCTTTTATATGAGATAATTAATCCAATTCTTCCTTTCCCATTCTCTTTCTCCCGGTACATTCCTAGATTTATATTAAATAGGACATCTCCTACTATCTCTTCTTAGAGGGTTGTTTGTGATATGTAGGAATGCTAATAATGATTTCTGGGCAGTTGCTTTCCATCCTGCTAATTTACTAAAAATATCACTTTTACTATCTATGTAGATGAGCCTTTGTGCTTTTCCAAGAATATCATTATATTATCTGCAAATATATAGATTTATTACCTTATTCCCTATTCTGATTCCTTCTATTTTCTATCCTTATTTTTATTGCTAGGATTTCCCATGCAATGTTGAATAATATTCAAAATAGTGGGCATCCTTGTTTCATACCTGATCTTACTGGGAAGGCTTCTAGTTTTTCTTATTAAAAATAATGCTTGCTGATGGTTTTAGATAAATCTTTTTCATAATTTAAGGAAAAAATCCATTTATACCAATACTTTCAAGTTTTTCTTAAAATAGAAATGACTATTGTATTTTATTAAAACCTTTTTTGGCATCTATTGATATAATGACATGATTTTTGTTACTTTGACAGCAATTGCTAACAACTTTCCTTGTGTTAAACCATCCCTACATAAGTTTAATGGTAATGAAATTTGAAGATCCCTTTGCAGTGGAAAGGTAAGAGGTACTTAGCACCTAGTTTCAAATTAAGCCTCTGTTAAAGTAACATGAGTGTGATTCCCTGTTGCTGATGTAACAGGAAGGTACTGAACAGGGAGGAGCAATATTTCATATAGGGAAAAACTCCAGCTGGAAAAGTCAGAATTTCCTGGGAACTTCTAGGTGTGGAGCTTCTTATGAAGGCCAACCAAGATGTTGAAGACTTTTGAGGTCCAGCTGGAGCTACTGAGGCTGCTGAGGAATCCTCAAGGACCAGGTGGAGCTGCTGAAGACTTCTGAAGGCCAGCCAGAGCTGCCAGAGGAGGCACAACTCTGGTGTCAGTACTTTGCCTGTTTGTGGCTTTGTTAAGTCTTGAACTTATTCCCAGGACTAGAGACTGTGAAGGATTTAAGGTGGACTAGACACTGTGAGATTCAGTGTGGAACATGAACTGCATGGAGAGCTGGAAAAGTAGCTGGAGCTGTCTGCCTTTTAGCCCAGGTGAAAGTTTGGTGAATTCAGGTAGGAGCTGGGACCATGGAAGGGGAACCAGGGAAGCTGAGAGGCAGTCTTGAGTCAAGCTATCCAAGGAAGACTTTACTTGGATACTGTGTACTGATTGAGGAGATTATAATTTACCATGACCTAGGGGTGGATAACATTGACTTTTGAACTTTGTGATTGAATTAAAGATTTTGTGATTGATTAAATGACTGTACTTTGCTTATGATTGGAAACTCGTGTCCAATTGAGACTACCTCAGAGGTGAAATACTTTGACTTTTGTATTTTGTGGTCCTCGAGGAGGCCAGCCTCATTAAAGATGATTGGGTGATTGAATTACTAAGTGATTGATTGACTAAATGATTGCACTTTGTTCAAAACCATGTGATCACTGTGGTGAAAATGATGTGGTCATTTTAGTGGTAAGTTGTTGAGTTTTGACATGATGAATGCTGTATTTGATTCTCTATGAATATTTTGCTCTGATTTGTTATTGAACAAATACAGTGTTCACTGTACTATGCAATCAGAACCTTGAAGCTGTTTATAGCAGCAGTCATCCAGAAAGCTGCAGGTGCATGACTTTACAGTAAGTTGTATATATCCAACTTGGTCATAACGTATGAACTTTGTAATATATTGTTGCATTCTTTAAGCTAGTTTATTTAGGATTTTTGCATCCACATCCAGTAATGAAATTGGTCTATAATTTTTGTTTTCTTTTTTTAGCTCTTCCTAGCTTAGGCATCAGTATCATATTTGTCTCATAAAAAAGCATTTGGTACAATCCCTCCTTTGCCTATTATTCCAAATAATAGATTTTTTATTGGAATTAGTTGACCTTTAAAAGTTTGATAGTATTCATTAACAAATCCATCTTGTCCTAGTACTTTTCATTTATGGCCTATTGAAATTCTTCTTCTATGAAATTTAGTCTTTTTGAAAAATATTTCATTTCCAATTCAGAGAAAACAAGCATTTCCATAACAGAGTACAATACAGAAGATGATTGCACATGAAAATGCAAGTCTGCCACACACAACTTGCTCTTGTCCTAAATATGCAGACATGTTCATATGTAAATTTCTGTTTGCCCCCTTTTTTCTTCTCTCCTGTCATCCTAGAGATGACTGCTGTTGGGGAGAAATAGGCACATGCATACATATATGCATTCATATACATGTATGTATGTATATATGTAAAATATCAATAACTTTGTCTACAGTCTATTTACTTTTTTTATTTCCTCTCCTGAAAATCTCAGAAATTTATATTTTTGTAAATATTTTTCCATTTCACCAGTATTATTAAATTTGTTGGCATATGATTGGGCAAAATACCTCCATATAGTTACTTTAATTTCATCTTTTTTGTGGTATATTCACCCTTTTTCTTAGTAATAATAATGATTTTATTTTCTTCCCTCTTTTAAAAAAATCAAATTAACCACTTGTTTATCTACTTAACTGTTTTTTTCCATAAAACCAAGACCTAGTTTTATATAACTGTTTAGTGGTTTTTATACACAATACTATTAATTTCACCTTTAATTTTGAGGATATCCAAGTCAGTGTTTAATTAGAAGTTTTAGTTTTTTCTTGTTCTAGCTTTCTTTGAAATTGCATTCATTAGTCTGGTCTTATTCTACCTTATTTTAAAATGTTGTTTATTAGTTTCCCTTCAGTTTTCAACACACACTTCTATGAGATTTTGAGTTCTAAATCCCCCTCTTCCCAAGAGAGTGTGCAGTCTGACATAGTGTCTTCTTGTACAAACATATTAAACAGATTTCCCCTTTCCCTTTGGTTCTACTTTTTCTTTTTTGAATTTCTCAATATAAGCACATGCAGATATCAGTTTTCCTCTGATGGTTGCTTTTGCTGAATCACATAGGTTTTGCTAAAGTATTACATTGTGGTCATCCTCTTTATGAAATTGCTGATTGCTTTTATAACCTTTTAAACCCTCTCATTCTCTAAGATGAACTACTTTAGACTCCAGTTAGTATGGATGTTTCCAGCTCCTTGAGGGCAGGGTCTATATTTTGTCTCCTCAGCAGGTAGTACAGCACCACAGTTAGTATAGGCTTAAGAAATACTTCTTGAGGTGAATACATTACAATCCAAAATAATCTGTTTGGCATTTAAGACATTGGATAACCTGAGCACCCCCTATCTTTCCCAGAGTACAAGGAGTAACAGGTTGTTCCAATGTCTGTGTGATTTCTTCCAACAGGGGACACAGGAATATACTTTAAAACATAATCATAAACATGTAGTTGTGTCCGTCTGTGTGTGAGATTCTGCCTATACATATCCCCATACAATATGCATACATACATACATACATACATGGAAGGGATATTGAAATACTCATGATTGTGTACTTATAATCTCTCTCTCTCTCTCTCTCTAGATAGATAGATAGATAGATAGAAAGATAGAGATATCTTTGCTCATGTGCACGTGCACACACACACACATGTGCATTCTTTCCTTACATGACCTTGACTGAATACAAAGCTCCAGGCTGGGCCTATCACCCAGGTCTATATTTAGTTTAGGGGAAATTAGAATCCTTATAACATCTCTACAGGAAGCAGAAGCCTCAGGAGAATCTTCAGTTTCATTTACGAAAGTTTTGTGGGAGTGAGAAATTCAGGAGATAGGACTTTGCACAGCATCCAGGATTGAGGGAAAGGCAAGTGGCATTGGGATAACGGCCCATGCCCTTCCTACATTAATTTTTGGAGGCTTCTGATCACAGGCAGCCATTGCGAGAGGCAAAAGCATTGCCAGAGGATCATAATTTTTGTGATTTCTCATAGGTTTGAGGAGTTGCTTCCTGAGGCCACTATTAAGGAAATTGAGTTTCTTGGTTCCTAAAAGGAAATAGAAAGTCTCTGTCTTGTTGGGCCGATGTGAAATAGAGAATGTAATGGCTGAAGAAGAGGTATTTTGTTCATATTATTGATTCTAATGGACCCTCTTTCAACTTCTGCCACACAGACTATAACCCTGATATTTTCCAAGTCTTCTACATCCCAGTAATAGTGTGGATTAAATGAAATATTTGTAAAGTTATTAGGACAGTTTCTGGCATGCAGCAGTCACTTAATAAATGCTTGTTCATTACTTAGGGTTCAAACCCCAGACACAAATATAAGGAATTGGAGGGATTTCAGATTCCACTTGTAGGTAGGTGGAGAGCCATAGCTGGGCCTGTGGCAGAGGCTCATTTCTTGGGCTCTGAAGTCTGAGCATCTTGTTCTAACCTCAGGATGATATTTCTGGGCTGTTGGTATAGGGAGGTTGCCTTTTCCCTATCCCCAACTCCTGCTCATCCCCCAGGTCCCTGAGGAGAACCACCCAAACGGTCTCCCTCTCTCTTCTATACCTTTGCTTGCCCAGGAAGAAATAAATGATGGACTTTGCTCTGCCGCTCACAGAGGCCAGGAGCAGATGGAACCAATGACACCTGGTACCTACAGCCAGGTATCATATTAGAGCTTAGATCCCCATAGGCAGACCACACAGCAAGAACAGGAGGATGTGAGCAGGACCAGGAAGTGCTGCCAGCACTGGGAGCTACACTGGACTCTCATAAGCAACTTCAGACTGCACATACACAGCACACAAGTGAGGAGGAAGAACCACATGGTCAGTACAGAAATGCTTAGCATAGACAGAAATATAATCAATATAACTTGCTTTGCATAACAGGCTGATCAGAGCCCAGAGGACAGGGCACACCACAGCAGAGATGTGCTTGGGGCAGTGACATAAGTACCAACTGGGGAAGAGCTTGAATGGATAGCACTTGGTGCTGATCACAGTCAGACCCACACAGTAAGACAGGAATGAGATGTAGACCACTCCTAAGTACACGACAAAATAATTAAAATATCCAAAAACTCCCTAAATGAGGAGTAAAAAATGGCTGCAAAGGAAGGGGCCATCTGTCCTG
>JAQQSW010022262.1:0-10493 GCA_028646575.1 Pseudocheirus occidentalis
GGCCCCCAGGGCTTCCCGCACCTCCTGCAGCACCGGTGTCGTCCGCCATTTGGTGTTCACAAGAAGTAGAAGCTAGCTCACAGTTTTTACAAAAATGTAGAATTACTTTACCAATCCTTGATATATCACTTTACAACTATCACTTGATTTTATCCTCACTGGACCCCTGGGAGGTAGGTGCTATTAATAGCCCCATTTTATAGGTGGAGAGACTGAGGCAGGGAGAAGTTAAGTGAAGAGCCCAAATGTCACAGAGCTAGTAAGTATCTGAGGTAAAATTTAAACTGAGATCTTCCTGACTCCAGGCCTAAAACTATCCCTTAAGAAAAAAAGTTAGGAGGACCTGACAGTTACTGGTTGAATTCACTTAACCTCTCAGTGCTATAGTCTAGATAACTCTAGAAAATCATGAGTTGTCTAAGGGCTGCTGACCATTGTTGGAGGGAATTTCCACTCATGGGAGTTTCTTACGCCAATGAAATCACAGATCTACTAAAAAAAATTCTTGTAATGAGGGATACTTTATATAGTTTGTATTCCTTGTCAGAAAGACAATAGAGTTAATGAGAGGGATTGGGCTGAGTGGTGTGATTTGAAACACACCTCGGTTTCTAAACGTATGACCACATATAAATAGGCTAATTCAACTTGGCAATTTCTTCTATAAAATGGATATAATATTCTTTTTTTAAAACTTAACTTACATGCCCATGAGCAAAATTCTTTAAAAATACTAACACGCTATTCAGATAAATTATATTAATTGAATTATTATTCAATAATGATAAATATTATTATTATCCATGTTACAAGAATCTCCCTATCCCTTTTATAGCATCAAAAAACCAAGACTGACATTCAGGTCATCCTTGGAGCAGTTGCATCTGCATCCACTGAACCCCCATTACAGTTTGGACAATTGGGAAAAATCATCTTGGATAATTTGCATAAACCAGCATACATGTCCCTAAGGAATATGGAAAGTAGGAAGGCAAATGGAAAAGGGTAGAAGCCCTTCTCTGAAGGCATCTTCTTGCCATTGTCCTGCTGGGCTGCTGCATGTATACCATACCTTGCTGCCTTTCTATCTCTTGCTCTGGGCACAAGAATCACACTGATGCTACCACTGTCTTTGGAAAATTTATATCAATCAGTTACTCTATGGTTACACTCACCTTGCCATTCCTGTGAGTTCTCAAACTCAATTCACCCTACTGGGTTACCACATTTGTATATGCCTTTTCTTCCTCCATTAGCTCTTTGCTGGAAGGAACTGTTTCTAGTGCTGCATATCACATATATTAAAAGCTTAATACAAGCTTACCACCCCAACCCGGTCCATTCATTCTGAACTCCATTCTCATCCAAAGTCACAAGAGGAGGTATATAACAAAAAGAAAGTGTACCATATGCTAGACATAGGAAGTGATACTCAGATTGGGGGGAAAAAGAGTCTTGTTGCACTGATCCTACACAAAAGAGGAGACTTTTTTGGGTAAAGCAGTATTAAACAAGAAAATAATATCAGATAATTGTTCAATCATGTTTAACTCTTTGTGACCCTATTTGCAGGTTTTCTTGGTAGAGATACTGAAGTGGTTTGCCATTTCCTTCTCCAACTCATCTTACAGATGAAGAAACCGAGGCAAACTGGCTTAAGTGAATTTGCCCAAGGTCACACAGCTATCAAGTATCTGAGGATGGATTTGAACCAAGGAGTTTTTTTACTCCAGATCAGGCAGTCTATCCATTGTACCACCTAGCTGACCCTATCATCACACAGGAGGATCACTTATGTAGAGCTGGGAGGAAGATAGGAGACCGTCTAGCTCAAACCCTTCATTTTAAAGAGGAGGAACTGAGTCTCCAAAATGTGAAATTGTTTGGCCCATGAGATATGGGCAGGAAGTGGAAGTCAGAATTTAAACAAAGATCCCCACACTCCAAGTCCAGTGTTTTTCAACTCTATCACCCTGGCCAGACCCAGTCTGTTCCAAGGCATAGGGGAGAGAAGTACCAGTGGGGGCAAGACACTACAATAACCAAATTAGTGGCACCACAACCCTGAAATGGGAGTCAGGTCAACAAGCATGTATTAAGTGCTTACTATGAACCACTCCCTGTGTATAAAACACTATGGATACAAACACAAGCAGAAAGACAGTTCCCTCACTCAAGGAGCTTACGTTGTAATGGGGGAAGCCCAACACATCAAAGGGGAAGGAAGCAAGGGAATAGTCGCTGGTGGGGTCAAAGAAAAAAAAAAGGATTGCAGAGTCAGAAGTACAGCCCAGAGTGAGAAAAGGCCATGGAGGATAACCGGCATTTGCTGGGGAGCAGGCTGGGAGACCAACAAAAGTACAAGGGGTGGGCAACCCTGGAAGGGAACAGCATTGCAGTAGAGGGCCATAGCTGAAAAGTCTACTCCAAGACTTTCCTTCTTTCTTGTGGTTCATTGAGATTAGTGGAGTTGGTACAATGGATAGATTGACTGGACTTGCAACCAAGAAGACAAGTACAAATCTTGTCTCAGTCACTCATTGGCAGTATGACAGTGGGCAAGTCACTTAACCTCTTTCTCCTTTAGTTTTGTCATCTGTGAAAGGGGAGTAATAACAGCACTTACCTCGTAGGATAAGTACAAAAAATCAAATGGAAGAACATTTGTATAGTTGTTTTTTTACAAAACTTAAAGTGGTATACAAATGCTACCTGTTAAAAAATTAATTATAATTATTAAAATTATTGTTATATTTTATTAAATATTGAAAATTATAGTGGTAATGTATGTTTATAGCATGACAAATGGCCCACTAGAAGAGAGTGTCTTGATTTTCTTATATATGAGGATAGCAAGATAAGAATGCATAAGTCTTGTAGGTTAAGGCAAAAACCTACCAGAAGGGGATCTGGGCTATCTCTGGACTTTCTTGGGCTTTGTGTTGCAAGTTCTTTCTGTGTCATCTACTGTGAATATAAACTGTGCTTTGATGCCTTTTACATGAGTGCTTGTAAAGAAACCAGATGTTTTATCATTGGGAGAATAACTGACACCTGATTTTCCAGGTTCTATCTAAGTGAGTACAGTGAACAAGCTTTGTGTGAAGCCCACCCAGCATAGATGTAACTTTCATGTCCCAGCATGATTATGACACAGCAATACCATTAACACTCAGGTGGAGGCAAAGCTGAATGAATTTCTTTGCAGGAAAGACATGAGAAGGGATATCCAGAAAAGTCAGGGGGAATCAAGAACATTCTCTGAATGTCACCCAACATATAACACAGTATAGTACAAGTTGTAGATGATTAAGACATTTTCTCAAATGAAGGAAAAATAACCGAGGACCCTGTACAGTGTTCCAAAAATCAGTGCAAATTTAAGCTACTAAAGCTTAAATATTAATATTAACATGAAATTTAATTAAAATCAGACAATTAAATGTTAAAGCTCAAGCCAATAAAAGCATAAACTGCCACATTAAGATTCCTTTGTGGCTTACCCTTTGCTTACTTTATTTTGTAACCCTACTTGTTTTGTGGGTTTTTTGTTGCTGTTGTTGTTAGTATTGTTTTTTTTCTTTTTGGTCTAGATATCCATAGGGAATTCTCAGTTAGGAACCTTTGTCTACCAAAGTAATTTAGAAAGTATTCTGCAGAGTCAAGATGGTGGCATAGAAGCAACAAGGTTCTGCCGCTCCCACACAGCCACCTCAAATACCCATAAAATATGACTCTAAACGAATTTTAGAGCTCCAAAACTCACAAATTTACAAAGACAGACATCTCCCACTGCAGGCAGCTCTACAGGAGGGGCTCATGGCAGAAAGCCGGGAGCCAAAACTAGCTCAGCCTGAAACCACGGCTTGGCCCCAGGGTGGCCAGGGAGAGCCACAGCTGGAGCTTTCAGGAGAGTGGATCAGTGTCAGCTGTAGCAGTTTCCAGAATTGTCAAGGCATAAGTAAGAAGGACTAAGTGAAAGGTCACTGGAACTCAGCTAAAGTTGGGAGAGAAAAGCAGTTGACCCAAACTGCCTCCAGGGCAAGGAAGTGGTAGAAGCAGAGGCACTGCAGTGATTTCCACTTGGCTGCTTCAGAGCTCCTGGCCTTCAGAATACAGGGAGCCAAGCTATTTTTCAGAGGCTAAGTACTCTTGTGTTGAGTGGCCTGGATCTGGATCGTGGTCTTATGTAGTGGTCCTGGGCTGTATTTTCAGTGAGTCAAAGCTGGTGGGAGCTGCAGCAACCTCCCAATAGCTCCAGCAGCTGCAAAAACCCCAGTGATTCCACTCTGGAAGCAGAGTTCCACAGAGGTAAAAAGACAAGTAATTCACTGGCAACGTGAGCAGGGAAAGTAAGAACAGCAACTGTACTCTAGAATCCTTTTTTGAGGGGATAAAAAAGGATCAAAGCATGGAAGGGGAGGAAGACAACACAGTCAGAACTCCCACACTAAATGCTTCCAAGAAACATGAAGATTGCCTACAAGCCATAGATCAGCTTAACAAGGACTTTTAAAACCAAATAAGATAAGTGGAGGAACAATTGGGAAGAGAAATGAGAATTATGCAAGAAAATCATGAAAAGAGAGTCAACAACCTGACTGAAGAAAATAATACTTTAAAGAACAAATTAACTCAAATGGCAAAAGAGGCCCAAAAAGCCAGTGAGGAGAAGAATACCTTAAAAAGTCAAATTCACCAGATGAAAAAATAATCTCAAAAGCTTTCTGAAGAGAAAAATTCCTTCAGAATTTGAGTGGAGCAAATGGAAGCAAATAACTTTATGAGAAATCAAGATACTATTAAACAGATCCAAACAAATGAAAAGAAAAAAATAGAATCTAATGTGAAATTTCTCCTTGAAAAAACCACTGACTTGGAAAATAGATCTAAGAGAGACAATTTAAAAATTATTGGACTACCTGAAAGCCATGATCAAAAAAAGAACTTAGAAAGCATCCTTCAAGAAATTCTCAAGGAGAATTGCCCTGATATTTTAGAACCAGAGGGCAAAATAGGACTTGAAAAAATTCACCAATCACCTCTTGAAAAAGATCCCCAAAAGAAAACTCCTAGGAATGTTATTCCCAGGTTCCAGAGTCTCCAGGCCAAGGAGAAAGTATTACAGGCTGCCAAGAGAAACCAATTTGAATACTGTGGAAACACAATTAGGATAACCCAGGATCCGGCAGCTTCTACATTGAGAGGTCAAACTGCCTGGAATATGATATTCTGGAGATTAAGGGAGCTAGGATTAAAACCAAGAATTACCTATCCAGGAAAATTGAGTATAATGGTACAGGGGAAAATATGATCATTCAATGAGGTGGAAGACTTTCAAACATCCTTGCTGAAAAAACCAGAACTGAAAAGAAAATCTGATACTCAAACACAAGAAGCATGAAAAGGTAAACATGGAAAAGAAATCATAAGGAACTTATCAAAGTTGAACTGTTTACATCCCTACATGGAAAAACAATAATTGTAACTTATGAAACATTTCTCAGTATGAGGATAGGGGAAAGGAATACAAAAGTATATATTCATATATTTACATATATGTCTATATAGGAAGGTTTATATATGTGTATGAACACATCTGAGTATGCATATATATGTGTACATAGAGGACACAGGATCAATTGAATAGGAAGGGATTATACTTTTTAAAAGGCGAAATTTGAGGTGGGAGAGGATTAGAATGAGAGGAGACAGGGAGAGACAGAATGGGGTTAATCATCTCATATAGAAGAGGCAAGGGATAACTGTTACAATGGAGGGGAAGAACAGAAAGGCAAAAGGGAAATGGTCAACCTTACTATCATTGAATCTGGCTTAGGGAAGGAATGACATAAACTCTAAATTGGGTATCTTGCCCCATAGGTGAGTAGGTGGGATGGGGATGAGAGGTGGGATGATGGAGGGGAGGGCAGGGTGGGGGGAAGGGTTATTGGAAGTACACACTTCTGTAAAGGGACAGGGAAAGGGTAGAGAATAGAATGGGGCGGGGCGGGATAGGAAGGAGAGACATATAATAAGTCTCTCACAATATATCCACTGTAGAGATGTTCTGTGTAACTACACGTGTACAGCCTGTATTGAATTGCTTGTCTTTCCAGTGGGGCTGGATGATGAGGGTGGAAGGGAAAGAATCTAGAACTTATAGTTCTATAATCAAATGTTACAAAAATATATGTTATGTATATATATATATATATATATTATTATTATTATTATCATTAACTACATGCAACTGGGAATTAAGATATACAGGCACTGGGGTAGTGAAACCCATCTTCCCCTACCAGAAAGTTAGAGGGGTCTGGGAGGAGACATAGGAGAGAGCAGATTGGGAGAGGGGTTATACAGTGGTATGCCTGTTTTGAGGTGGTGGGTAGGGGAAAGATGGGGAGAAAATTTGTAACTCTAAAACTTGTAGAAATGAGTGATGTATACAAGAAAATAAAAAAAATTTAAAAAATAAATGCTAGAGAAAAAAAAAGAAAAATTCTGCAGCTTGTAGTGGTAGAGAATTGCCTGTCAAAGTAATGACAGGCTGAGTGAGTTGCCTGTGATCACAAAGCCAGTGTGTGTCAAAGGTAGGGTTAGTATCCACATCTTATATCTGAAGTTGGTGGTTAATCTAATTCTCTGTGCTGCTTTGCTTCCCTGCTCAGTAGTAACTAGCAGGGAGAAAACAAAAAAACCTCTCTATATTTATCTCAAATTAGAATCATATATTATAATTTTGGGGAAAAATTTAAGAATAATTTAATTTAATCACTTCCATTTTACAGATGAGGAAAATGAGATGCATTTGGAATGCATCACCCCCTCCCTTTGGATCCTGAGTAGTACGAGGAGCCCCCAGGATGGGGAGGTTGAAGAGGGGAGAGGAGGCAGAGGTAACTCGAGAGAGAACCATGATGGAGAGGATGCTGGGAGTCAGAAATGAATGATAATGAGCAAGGCCCCACCCTCGGTATCATAAGAAGGCAAAGATGAATCTTAATGCTGAGGGAGCCTCTCTTCTGACAGAGGTTATGTAAGAACTTGGGAAAGAGAAGTCTACAAAGTGCTCCTATAAACACAAACCTGAATGATGCTTCAATCAATTCAACAAGCTTAATTTCTTTTTGCCATGCAAAGGAGGCAGTGAGGCATACAAGTAAGTGTCCTGAGTTTGATTCCTGGGTCTGCCTCCTTCCTACCCGTGTAATTTTGGACTAGTCACCTCTATTTTTGGGGTCTCAGCTTCTTTATCTCCAAAATGAAGAGACTGGACTAAGTGACTACTAGGATCCCCCTCATTTGGAGATCCAGGATCCTGCTAGGTCTTGGCCCAAATGCTTCATTTTATAGTTAAAGAAACTGAGACCAAGAGAGGTAGCACCTTTCCCAAGACTACACAAGTGCTAATTATAGAAGGAAAATTCACAATAATAAATACCGAGCAGGGAGTATTATTCTGTACCTGGGATAATTACAGAAAAAAAAAAACTTATGTAAACCCAATGGCTCTTGCCAAGATTTATTTTTCACTGTATCTTTCTTGGTTGACTCTCCTTGGTTTAATCAGTGGGCATAAATGTGCATTTCATATAAAGTTTCAGCAATACATGGTTGCCAAGGAACATATCCATGCAAAGTGGTAAAAAAAAAATACAGAAGACTTGAATTTCTTTTGATATTTTAACATCTTACAAAGAATACAATAAGCCCCCTAATGTAATTCTCATTTGCCTACAGTGACAGTCATAGAGAAATCAAATGCCTCTGCCCTCTCTTTCTTTGCCAACATGGACAATCTTTAGTCAGTAGAATATGTCAACACTTTAAGATATGAGAAATACAGTGAGTTATCCCAATATTAAGGCTGTGCTTTGATAACTCACTGAGGCATGGCATAGGTCGTAGGTACTTGATGGTTGTGATATAGCAAAGTGGGAGATCTGAAAACCCCTCCACCCTACAAGCTACCAGAGAATCTAGCATGCTGCCATCTATGGACCTCAGTAAGAGGACCAGGAGGTTGCTACAAGGTGATAATTGGAGTATAATGGTTAAGAACAGTGAATATGTAGTCAGGAAGACCTCAGTTTGAATCCTAATTCAGATAGTTACTAGCTATGTGACCCTGGTCAAGTCTCTTAATCACTGTGCCTCAGTTTCCTCATGTGCAGAATAGGGATAAAAATATCCCTTACCTACCAGGGTTGTTGTGAGAAACAAATGAGATAATTGTAAAACAGCAGGAGCATAATAAATACTTGCCTGTCTTCCCCCAGTACAAAAGTAAGCCCAGGCCCATTCCACATCACAGGCGGTCTCCTTTCTTGCTCTGGGAAAGTCTTGTCAGATTATTCCCCAAACCTCAGACTGACGAGATAAAATAGGTGCCTGTCCTTCAAAGTTCTTGTTTTTTTCAATACAAATCCACAAATCCACAAACATTTTGGAAAGAAATCACTGATTTGGAGCTAAAAGGGAAAGGAGAGATGACCTAGAAATTAACCCATGCTTTTGTAGACACTCTCCCTCATGTCTGGAATGCATTCTTTTCTCATCGCCATTCTTTAAAATTCCTGACTTTTTAAAGGCTCCTTTCAGGCACCAGCTTTGACACACAAAGCCTCCCTTGATTTCCACAGTTTTATATTTACTTGGTAGTTATTAGTTAGGTTTTATATCCTCCGCAGTAGAATGGAAGCCCTTTGAGGGAAGGGTCTGTTTCCTTTTTGTTTTTATATTCTAGCACCTACACAGTCCTGGATCACTGTGGATGACTAATAAATACCCTTTGGCTGGCTGGCTTGCTTAACCGGCACCTTCAGTATCTGAAGTTTCTGGCACACAAGAGGTATTCCATAAATGCTTATTGGATTTCAATTGCTTCCATTCCATGATGACTGGAGCCCCCTACTCCCTCCCCTTTCAAGGTAAGTCTTCTCTCCCATTTGCTGTGTTAGATTCTGGGCAAGCAAATAATAACAAAAATTTAACAACTTCACTTTGCTTTTCTAAGTTGCCTCAAATATTTAAGTGAAGCTTGACTATAACATAAAAGTAAGAATAAGAAAGAACCTGCTATCTGATGATCTCCAGCTCCATAAAATGTGACACTGGATGAGTCACAGGGTCATAGGAACAAAGAAGTGGAAGAAATATTAAACGTCATCTGTTCCAACCTCCCCACTTTACAGAATGAGAAACTAAGATCCAGGAAGGAAGAAGGAAGAGAAGGGGCTAGGCATTTTGCTTCTCTTGACCCTATAAGCAAATGAAGAATGATAATTTGCTTTCTTCCTTTATCCCCGGGTTCTCATAGAGATGAAATAGGATGATGGCTGGAGAGTATTCTGTGAGTCTCAGCTATTATTATTATTATTAATTCACTTATAGACAGTGAGTGCCTCTAAATTTAAATTAGTCTTTTCCTCAGTCCTCAGTCTGTAGCACATTTGAGGAATCAGTGTGCAATTAGAATTTTTGTAATTGGGGCAACTAGGTGGCGCAGTGAATAGAACACTGGCCCTGGAGTCAGGAGTACCTGAGTTCAAATCTGGCCTCAGACACTTGACATAAAAAGCTAGCCATGTGACCTTGGGCAAGTCACTTAAACCCAACTGCCCTCCAAAAAGAAAAAAAAATTGTAATTAAAACGCGTGCAGCTTCACCTTGTCCTCTAGTAGGATATTTGAGATATATAGGGAACAGAATTATCTCCTGGAGCAGAAACAAAAGAAAAGAGTTCTTTCATAAACCAACTCACTCCAAGATTGGAGAGAAGAGCCAGTTAGAGTGATGCACAAGTGGATGTGGTCACCTCCTCATCACTGGAGGTCTTCATGAAAAGCTGAGTAGCAATTCACTGGAGAAAATGTAGAGCACACTATAGCTCTGGTATAGGATTAGATGGTCACTGAACTCTCTACAGGAGAAAAAGTTTGTGATTATCTAACATAAATATTCAAGGACCTTATGTACATCTCCTAAAGCCCTCCTGCAATGATTTGTCAGGTCAGGGAGATAACCCTCAATTCTTGGAGAATCTGTGTTATGTAGGTCTTCCCTATTAGAATGTAAACTCCTTGAGGGCAGGTACCTTGCTTGCTGACATTGGTATTCCTAGCATTTAGTACAATGCCTGGCACAAAAGACATGACTAATAAACGCCCCCTTTCTTTTTTCTCTCTTTTTCTTTCCATCTTCCCCCTTCTACTTCTCTCTCTGTCTCTCTCTGTCTCTCTGTCTCTGTCTCTGTCTCTCTCTCTGTCTCTCTGTCTCTCTCTCTCTGTCTCTTTGTCTCTCTCTGTCTGTCTCTCTCTTTCTCTCTCTGTTTCTCTCTCTCTGTCTCTCTCTGTCTCTCTCTCTGTCTCTGTCTCTGTCTCTGTGTCTCTCTGTCTCTGTCTCTCTATCGCTTTCTCTTTGTCTCTTTCTTTCTCTTCTCTCTCTCTGTCTCTCTCTGCCTCTCTGTCTCTCTCTGTCTCTGT
>JAQQSW010022263.1:0-10493 GCA_028646575.1 Pseudocheirus occidentalis
AAAAAAAGAGGTTAATTGTCTTGCCCAGTTTGATACCATTAGCTAAATGTCAGAGGCAGGGTTTGAACTCAGTTCTTTTGGACTTTAGCTAAATCTAAATCTCTTTTTAAGATCCTTGAGAGCAAAGGACTATTTAAAATACTTTTATCTGTAGTCCCAGTGCTTAGCACATTGTCAGGCACATGTAATAATTTTATCTAAAAAAGCACATCGGTACTTGAATAAGTTAATTCCATTTTTAGGGTTTAAAAATTCATAGGTGAGCATATTTAAATTGCTTCCTTCTTGTACTATGGTAGTGCTAGGGAGAGAGTCTAAGAATTAGCTAAATTTCGGAATCATTATGCCATGATCAGTTATAGAATCCTGGAAGGGATCTTTGAGGTCATCTATTACATGAAACTGGAAGTAATGAAGTTTCATTTAGGGACCCCATAGCGCATCCACCAATCTGCTTCCTTTTCTCTCTCCCACTCCTCGGTCTTTTCAAACTGCTGGGAAATCAAGAACATATTTCAGCAAATGGTTATCTTCATGCTTTTACCCTCTTGATTTAGTGGTAACAATAAAAGTCAGCCGGGGCGTGACAGATCTTGAGGCATGATGGGAAATCATTATAATATAGTCTCACTTATAATACAGTCTTTTGACTCGGACCCCAAGTAGCAGATCCCTAATGTACCATGGAGCTAATCCAATTCAGTCCCTGACCAAAGCTAAGGAGGATCAGATAGCCTTTCTAGAGAGCCGAAGAATTCCTTTAGTGGATCAGATATTGATACTAGACTAGTCTAACCTTTACAGTTTCACCTGAATATAGCCAAAGCTCTCTGTAAATGGGGGGAAATCTATTTTTTCATAATAAAAGAACTCCAAACTTTTTAAAGAATGGCTTTATTTTATCACAGCTTGCAGCCACAGAAGAAATGTCTCAGAAATCGTTTCGTTACCTGGTTGCTCAGGGCGACTACAGTTAGAGTAGGATGGATATTCTCCTCATGCACAAGAATAGATCAGTCATGCTGATTTCAATCAGAAGCATTTAAAAAAATTATTATTATTATTATTTCATAATTCGGCCAAGGAAAACTGCATTAAAGTCACTTTCTTAAAACTGAACTGTTACTCTCATTTATTGGATTTCTCTGCCAGGAACTCTGGTCTAAGTTGCCACTCTATTTCATGCCACCATTGATGGACTTTTCCTTCTGGTGCAATGTTTCCAGAAGCAATTCTATCTCTTTTCCAGAGAACTAACATTAAGACCCAATGTTTTACTGCTGTCATTTGCTGTGGTTTTTGAGGTCCACAAGGAGATAGCATGCTTCATTTTGACCCCTCTTACTACACACATGCATGCACGTACGCTCACACAGATTTACGGTCTAGGCTGTTTCAATATAATTTAATTAAAGAGAATGGAAAAATGGAAACCATAACATTCATGACATTCATATATAGTTTTAAAATCGGTAAAGTGCTTTAAGATACATTATCTCACTTGATCTTTACACCAATCCTCTGAGGAAGGAATCATAGATATTATTATCCCCATTTCATCAGTGAGGAATGTAAGGCGAAGAAGGAGTGAGGTGACTTGCCTATGGTCACAGAGCTGACAAGCACCTGAGGCAGGATCTCAAGTCCAGACTCAGAGTTCTATCTACTGTACCCAACTAGATAATTTCTATTTGCCATACAACAATGCCTTCATGGAGATGAAGATCCATATACCTGAGCCCATTAAAAGGGGTGATAAAACACAATCAAGGGTTTTTAAGTGAGGTTATGGAGGCTTTATCCTTAGTGATCCTTAAGACCATAAAGGCCACTGTCTGTCCTGGTTGGCATGAGACTGGGGGCTGAATCAGACATCCAGTTTATGATGCTGGTAAATATCCAGAAAAGAGAAACATATATTTACAAGCCGATGCATGCACGTTAATGATGGTGGTTCTGCTTTTGGAAGGAAAGACAAAATTCTCTAGATTTCTCAGAGCCATCGTGGTGTCTTGGGAAGAGCAGTGAAACTAGAATTGAAGGATGTGAATTTGAATCTTGATTCCACTACTTCTTATCTGCCTCATCTTGAGAGGAGAACCCTCAAATCTATAGGCCTCAGTTTCTTCATCCGTAAAAATCAGAGGTTTGGATTTGATAATCTCTAAGATGCTTTCTAGCCCTTGATCTTTCATCTTACAATTTCAACCTGAATATGGTAGAATGGAAAATTTGATTCTGTTTTCTAAAGAGACTTTGATAGAATAGTTACAACAAAAGCAGTTTAAGTTTTGGTGTTTTAAGTAGATAATCTTTAACTTTCCAAAAACTTCACTTTCTGAAAACTTCACTTATGGGAAACATCTCATTCCTTCCACCTTATTTTGCCAATTAAATGTTGTCACTAAAACAACAGTAGATCATTTATTCTCAAAAGGCCAAGAGGATTTGGAGGAAAGGGATAACATGGTTGAAGAAGCAGGAAGAAAAGCTACTCATGCAAAATAATAATAATGATGATGACAGCTAGCATTTATGCAGCACCTAATGTATGGCAGCCACTGTATTTTACCCTCATTTGACCCTCACAATAAGCATGGGAGATAGGTGCCATTAATAACTCCATTTTACAGTTAAAGACATTGAAGTAAACAGAGATTAAGTAATTGTTCCAAGGCCACCTAACTAGTCAGTATCTGAGGATAAATTTGAACTCAGGTCTTCCTAACTCCATGCCAGGCACTCTACACATTGCACCATCACAAAGTTTTCTTCATGCATGCATTCATCCAATTCATCCAAATTAAATACTCCACCCATTGTCCACATTTCTTTCTAACTTTCATGACACTTCTTTACTCTACAAAGGCTAAATAAAAATTTTCAAGTAGCTTAGGTTCTACCAGAAAAATAAAGAAATAACAAGTAAATGTGCAGTGTTCTGAGGACAGTCATAGCCCTAATAACTGGCGAGGATGGGGATAATGGGATCATAGATTAGGACCTAGAAGGGATGGTAGCAACCATCTAGTTCAAATCACTTTGTTTTATCACTAAGGAAACTGAGTCCCAGGGGAGCTGACTTCCTTGTGTAAGGGTATAGCGGCAGCAAGTTTTAGAGGTGGAATCTGAACCCAGGTCTTCCAACTGCATCATTTTTACACGATGATGCATGCAGATTAATAATGGTGGTTCTGGTTTTGGAAAGAAAAGCCATCACGGTCTGCTTTTGAAGTGAGCCAGTGAATGAAGAAGTAAATATGAGGTGATAGTCATGGGGCAGAAGGGAAGGCACTCCAAGTGGAGGGAACAGCTTGTACAAAGGCATGGAAGTGGGAGATGGGATGGAGATATTCAATGCATGGGATAGCAAGAAGGTCAGTCCAGCTGGGCCACAGAATGAATAAGTGGACGTGATGTGAAATAAGCCTACAAAGTATGGCTGGAGGCAGAGTATGAAGTTGTAGTTATTATTATTACCTAATGGTAGGTAATACCATTATTATTATTAGTTATTACCTAATGGTAGGTAATAGGGAGCCCCTGACATTTGGGGGATTAAGAAGGGGAAAGACATGATCACTCCTAAATAACATTTTCCTTACACTCAGTACAATGTCCTACACATAGAGTCTACTTAGTAAACTGTGAACTTGAATTGTTTAATTTCTAGCACGTGGACAGTTAGGTAGTACAGTGAGTCTGGACTCAGGAAGACTCATCTTTCTAGTTCCAGTCCCGCCTCAGACACTTACTAGCTTTGGGACCCTGGGCAAGTCACTTAACCCTATTTGCCTCAGTTTACTCATTTGTGCAATGAGCTGGAGAAGGAAATGGCAAACCATTGGTATCTTTGCCAGGAAAGCTCTGAAGGGGGTCACAAAGAGCCAGACATTACTGAAAGAGAACCAAACAAGAACAGGACCAACAATTTCCAGTGCTAGTCCATGTCTAGATGATTTACTTAGCAAAGACTGTTAAGGCAATTATATGCTATGATGATAAAACATTATGGATGTGTGATGAAACTGTAACACAAACTTATTTGAGAAAGCACACTTTAACCATGGATAAGTGGTAAAGAAAAAAAAATTCCACAGAAGAATAATGGTCATCCCCAGTCTCCACCATGACACAAGTTGGCTTTAGAGGAAGAATTCTCGATGAAAGGTGTGAGCGATAATAATTCTTTCTGAGGACAGAGTACAATGTGTTCTTGCCTTGATGTGTGAGTGCTAGTCCCATTAGCATTTAAAAGAGAACACTTATTAGCTGAACTACTAAATGTCCTTTATACAATTTAATGAGTTTCACTGAAAAAAAAACTCCAGCTTAGCTAAGAAGAAATTTAAACACTTTGCAATCATTCACAAATTCAGGCATTCTAATACCATATTTTTAAAGGTACTTTGAATCAAAGGAAGCAGAAAAGTGAGAGAAATCTTAGCAAATGAAGTATAATTAGGACAAAACAAGCCAATTCTACGTTTTAAGAGGTATCTTTGATCTAATTTCTTGGAAGTTAGGGAAACTGGCTATTGTTGGCCAGATTAGACTATAATATCAGAACTGATGCCTGAGATATTACATGCCTTTTTTAAATTAAGAATTAAAGAGTAATGATGAAAGCTGTAATGCAAAAAGTGCTGTGCAAATCAGCAAGGTGAACATTTTATGCCAGGAAAGATGATGCAAGAAACTAGGCTATTCTGGATCTTTCTACCATTATCTAAGAATTACATTAGGCATATGTCTTATGCATGACATTCAGCAAAAGGAAATTAATATAATGTGTCACAATGAAATGAAACCATTATTATTAGTGTATATTACTTTAATGATATGGTTTTCATATTAGAATGTTAATGATCATAGACTCTCATTTGAAATAAAGCCAAACACTAGATTCCCCAGAATTTGTACACGGATGACAATGATGTTATTTGTATAGAAACTTTGAAGGCGAGGATAATGTTTTTATCTTTGTGTCTTCCATAGCATCATGTTGTGTTTGTTTAGACCCCATTTGGGGTTTTCTTGGCAAAGATACTGGAGTGGTTTGTCATTCTCTTCTCTAGCTCATTTTACAGATGAAGAAACTGAGGCAAACAGGGTTAAGTGACTTGCCCAGGGTCACACAAATACTAAGTGTCTGAGGCTGGATTTGAATTCAAATCTGCCTGACTCTAGGCCCAGCACTTTATCTACTGTGTCACCTAACTGCCTCTAGCACCAGGTTAGGGGCACTTAATAAACTCTTGTTGAAAGTTTGACTGAATGAAAACTGTTTACACCAAAGGCTAGGTGCTGGGCGTTACACCAGGGAGCACCTATTCATATTATACTATAACGAGAAAGAGAAGTAGAAAGGAAAGGAGAACCTTATAACTGAGACATGGAGGAAAAAAAAACAAAGAAGGAAGGGATGGAGGGAGGAGAAAAGAGGAAGAAAGGAAAGGAATAACATGTAAGACGACCAAAGAAAGGAAGAAAGTAGAAGGAAAGAAAGAGGGAGGGAGGGAGGAAGGGAGAAAGGCTAGGAAGGAAGAAATGAAGACAGGGAAAGAAGTGAGAAAGAGGAGAGGGAGAAAGGAAGGGAATAAGAAAGAAGAAAGAAAAGGAGGAAATGAAAAGGAAATAAGGAAGGAAGGAAAGAAGGAAGAAAGGAAGGAAGGAAGGAAGGAAAGAAGGAAGGAAAGGAGGGAGGAAGGAAAGAAGGAAGGAAGGAAGGAAAGAAGGAAGGAAGGAAGGAAGGAAAGGAGGGAGGAAGGAAGAAAGGAAGGAAGGAAACAGGAGCTTTAAATGATATTAGAAAATGAAATTAGGAAATTTCTCTCTTAAAGGAGAAATCTATAAAAGTGAAAGCTGACAGCTGGGCAAATATCTGCTGTCAAACTATTCAGAAAGTGAGAGAGAACAGAAGGTTGGGGGGCACTGATATCAGCCTTGCCTCCCTAAGGTGCAGGGCTGCTGTCTAGCCCTGAGACAAGTTGCCTTTGAAGTTCAGCATAAGTCTACATAGCAAGGCTTAGAAGTACAAGTCACTAAATAGGGTCCGAACTTTCCGGAATGCAAACTCTCAAAGAATTCAACAATGTCAGAAAAGGACATTTGCTTTTCAAAGTCTTGGGAAAATTAACACAAGTAGTGTAATCTTATTACAGGTTCCCATGAGTACAAGGACCTTATTATAAATTTTTATTCTCAGCTAGCATGGATCGTCCCCCTACGGAGTATATGAAACCAGAAGCCAGAGGGTATTTGCCACAGGCCCTCGGACTTTATGAAGAGTTGCTACTTTTCATTTGATTGAAGACATAATATCCCCAGGGCGTCTTTGAGCAAGGAAAGTCAGGTAATGGAAAATGGGAAGGGTACCACACTGCCATCTGAGCTACCCTTTCTGCTGCCCTTGAACTGAGGGGTATGTTGATTGTAACCAGCTTGAACATTGACTGCATGATAGATTGAGAACTGAGGCAGTCCTGAAAGATCACTTAGTCCAACCCCTAATTGTAGAGACAGGAAAACTGAGAGTTTGTGATTTGCATGAAGACACACTAGTAAAGGATTTGACTCCAACTCTTTTGACTTCAAAACATGTGCATTTCCCATAATGCCACAAGTGAGCCTTTGCGATGCACTGGAAATACTGGTCTGTGTGGCTTGGGAGATATCCTTCTTTATAGTAAGTTTTGGTATGATATTGTGTCTGCTGTCAAGGAGCTCTATAGCACAGAAGGAAGAAATACCTAATAGATAAGGCTGCCTGTACATGAAAACTACATTCTGTCTTTTGTGACCACTGACAGGTCATTGGTATTGTATGGACTTGCATGTCCAATGAGGCCACGCAAAAAACCCCACACCCTTAAAAGCCCAACAGCCTCCTCTGTTTTCTTCTTTTTCTTTCTTTTAACTATCCAATCTCATCTGCTTTATATGCTTTTAGATGTAAGTGACTCTGAATTATTAGCAAGTCTGCACCTTTCATCTTTAAGACTGACATTCTACATTTGAGGTCTCTCAGGGGGGAGAGACTATTATAACTTTTTTTTTTTTTGCTTAACAAGAGAATTGCTAATGGTTTTCCTGGCCAGGGGTGTCTGGGGAAAGGAGGATGGGAAAGGGGAGGAATGATCTCTATAAATATTCTACTCATAATGAAGGCTTAAGCTTTCTTCCCCCTAATGAAATTCCTTCAAGGTCTACTGACAGAATCACTATACAATCCTCACACTAAGAAAAGAGGCAAAAACAGTCATAATCTTTTCCTTTACCTGTTTTGTTCTCATTTTGGAATCTGACGACAGATTGTTGTAGGTATAATGGGCCTGTGTGACGCCACAAAAGAGAACAGCCACTATTCCTGAAATTCAAAGACATAAGCGTTAGATCCCATCGTCTTGTTTTGCCCAGCCTGAGCCCCAATAATCTGCTTGATAAGCTATTGGAGGGTGTTAAAATTTCCTTAATGCTAATGCAAAAAATTGTAATAATTTGGGAGGCATCAATGGTGTCATGGAGAGAGGAATGGATTTAGAGTCAGGGGGACTGGCTTGAAAGCCTGATCCTGCCATTTGCTATTGGCTAGTCACTTAATCTCTCGGGCCTTCTGGTTCCTCATCTATTAAACATAAAGAGGTTGGAATAGATGAGCTTTTTTTTTTTGACCCTTTATAGTTCTAAATCTATGACCTTAGGAAAACTGATGATGGAAAGAAAGTTCTTTCTGAGCAGATGTCTCCTGTTTTGTATAACTCCCATGTCTGTATATCTTGCATACAGAAAGCATTTAATAAATGTTTGTTGGTTTTGATATTTGCTTTTCCTCCCTTGAACTCAGTAGAACATTTCATTGCTTAACGCTGAATAATCTATCAAGGATAACCATAGAACGGGTTAGGGTTGGCTGGAGTCAATGTCATTATTTGAATGGTTTATTTGAACAATATTAAGATAATTATATAATGCTTTAAGGTTTGCGAGGCACTTTATATATAAAATCTCTGTTTATCCTTACAAAAACCCTGGGAAGTAGGCTCTATTGTCTCTACTTTACAGATGAATGTTAGACAGTTTTAGAGATTTGCCCAGGGTCATACAGCTAAGAAATGTAGGAGACAGAATTTGAACCTACTTTTCCTTCCTGAATCCAGCACTTTATCCTCAATGGCTCCCCGCTGTCTCTGTCAATAACACTTCAAGGACTAGGGCTCTACTAGTGATCATTCTTCGCATGCAAGTGAAACCTCAAATAATTTATGGGTTCATTCTAACTACCATTAAACACAGGCTAGCATGCTGGCAAATGTACAGCCTTCACTCCAACGGAGTGGGAGTGGGAATGGACAAACAAGCAAACAAAAAAGGAAAATAAATGTCAATAATTCATTTTACAGGTTTGTATCCAAGTTCAATTTTTAACAAAAATCCATTAATTACATACTGTGTGCTTCTTCTAGGTGCTTGGACAGAAACAAATTTTAGAAAAAACATAGTAGATTCCTTCAAAGAGCTGATAATGGACACACACAGGTATATATGAATTCAATTTGATCTCAAACTTTCCACAGCAGAGGTTATACGAGGAAGTATGTCATGGATTAAATAAATTTTTAAAAAGTTAGCAAAGTGATCTCAAGTACCTATAACATATGACTCTAAACAAACTTTAGAGCTACAGAACCCACAAAGTGACTGAGAGAAACAAATCTCCCACTGAAGCCAGCTTGGCAGGTAGATGGGAAGGGTTCATTGCAACTGAGCTCAGCCCCATGTGAGACTGTAGTTTTAGCCCCAGGGAAGCCCCAGCCAGCGGCACACTTCAGAAGAGTGGATCACCAGCAGAAGTGGCCATTTCCAGAATTATCAACCCATAAATGCGTAAGAAAAAGTGAGAGGTCAGTGTGGACTTTGGGAACAGAAGGACTGAGAGTGCAGTCCGGCCTCTGCTCCTGGAAGGGGAAGCAGCTCAGGCATGCCAGCTGTGCAGCTACCTCCACATGGCTGTTTCAGAGCTCCTGGTCTGCAGATTGTAGCAGGACCAAGTGACCATTCTGAGGGGTAATTGTTCTTGCTCTAACCTGCTCGGATCTGGATTGCTGTCTTGGGTGGAGGTCCTGGGGTGTGTGACCAGGTGACAGAGCCTGTGGAGGCTTGAAAAAGGGCATCCAACTAATAGCACTGGCAGCTGCAAAAACCCCAGTGATTTGGGACAAAACTCTCCTCTCTGGAAGCAGAGTTCTACTGCGGCAAAAAGCTCAAAAGTCAAGTAATTGAGTTGCAACATGAGCAAGAAAAGGAAGCAAAGCAAACACAGCAGCCCAACTTCAGATTGCTTTTTTGGGGGAAAAAGGATCAAAGTATGGAATGGGAGGAAGACAACACAGTCAGAACTCCAGAACCAAAAGCTTCCAAGAAAAATATGAACCGGTTACAGGCCATGGAGGAGCACAAGAAGAAGTCTGAAAGCCAAATAAGAGAAGTGGAGGAAAAATTGGGAAGAGAAAAAAGAATGATGCAAGAAAATCATGAAAAGAGAGTTAACAACCTGACTGAAAAAATCACCTTAAAAACAGACTAACTCAAATGGCAAAAGATGCTCAAAAAACCAATGAAGACAAGAATGCCTTAAAAAGTTGAATTTGCCAGATGGAAAAAGACTCTCAAAAGCTCACTGAAGAGAGCAATTCCTTTAGAATTAGATTGGAGCAAATGGAAGCAAATGACTTTGTGAGAAATCAAGATACTATTAAACAGATCCAAACAAATAAAAAATAGAAGGCAATGTGAAATATCTCATTGGAAAAAACACTGACGTGGAAAATAGCTCCAGGAGAGATCATTTAAAAATTATTGGACTACCTAAAAGCCATGATTGAAAAAATAACCTAGAAATCATCTTTCAAGAAATTCTCAAGGAAAATTGCCCTGATATTTTAGAAGCAGAGGGCAAAATAGAGGTTGAAAGAATTTACCCATCACCTCTTGACAAAGATCCCCAAAAGAAAACTCCTAGGAATGTTATACCAAGGTTCCAGACAAAGGAGAAAATATTACAATCAGCCAAGAAGAAATAATTTGAATATTGTGGAAACACAATCAGGATAAAACAGGATCTGGCAGCTTCTACATTGAGGGATCAAAGGGCTTGGAATATGATATTCCAGAGGTCAAAGTTGCTGGGATGAAAACCAAGAAACACATACCCAGCAAAACTGAGTATAATGTTTCAAGGAAAAATATGGTCGTTCAGTGAAATAGAGGACTTTCAAGTTTTCCTGATGAACAATTCAGAATTGAATAAAAAATTTGACATTCAGATAAAAGAAGCAAGAGAAGTGTGAAAAGGTAAACAGGGAAAAGAAATCATAAGGAACTCATCAAAGTTGAACTATTTACATGCCTACGTGGAAAAACAGTAATTGTAACTTATGAAACTTTTCTCAGTATCAGGATATGTGAAGGAATACAAATGTGTGTGTATGTAT
>JAQQSW010022264.1:0-10493 GCA_028646575.1 Pseudocheirus occidentalis
GCAGTTTTTTGGGCTGGGTTGGCCTTGGCTCCAGACCTGCTGTGATGGGTCCCTCCTGCCGAACTGCCTTCAGCAGGAGACGTGTTTTCTGCAGTTCCGTGGATTTTGGAGCCATAAAATTTGTTGTTTTACGTGTATTTAAGGTGGCCGTGCAGGAGCTGCTGATCCTTGCTGTTTCTATGCCACCATCTTTGCTCCTCCCTGATCTTAACATTCTCAATAAAGTAGGAAATCACCTGCTTTTATGCTACTATGAAGAGCTATGATGGTTAGATGGAGGAGGACAGGAAGAAAAAGGTGCAGAAGAGAGAAGAAAAGGATGGAAAATGTGCCTGTGGGAAATGGGATAGTCAGTATGGTTAGACTAGAAAGACTGTCATACTGCTGTTGATGGTCAGGCTGGGTCATAGAGTATGAATTTATATCACATAAAATCAGCTCTATTCTGTAATATGGATCCTGGAGCAACAGGGGTAGATAAATTGAATGGAAGTTGTTACCCAGCAATGAGAGTCTGTACCTTAGAAATACAGGAAAAGTCAGTGATATCAGTAAAATATTGAAGTGTCCTTGACTTTGCCTAGAAAAGACTGACCCTGCTGGTGATCTAATTTCAGTCTTCCTGAAGTATGAGATGGGGGGGGGGGGGGGAAAAAGGTATTTTGCTGCATTTGGAGGTGTTCTGGAGTGAGCTGATACTAGCTCAGAAGAGCTGATTGTTAGTTTTTTTAATTAATTCAGGATTCAGTTCCACAATTCCTTGAGTTTCAAATTTTCTCCCCTCCATCTCCTCCCCACCCCCGCCATGGCAGCATGCAATCAAGTATAAGATGTGCAAATACGTCCACATTGGACATTAGTCAGATTGTATAGAAGGGTTGTAACCAATGGAGTGAACAATTGGAAAGAAGAAACAAAACCAAACATGAAAAAGAACGCTAGCATGTAGAATGCTTCAGTCTCCATTTAAACTCTGTTCTTTCTAGATCTTTCTCTGAATGTAGACATTAATTTAAAAGTTTCTGTACAAACAAAGCCAATGTAACCAAGATTAAGAGGGAGGAGAGAAACTGGGAAAGAATTTTTACAACCAGTGTCTCTGATAAAGGCCTCATTTCTAAATTATACAGGGAATTAAGTGGAAATCTATAAGAATATAAGTTATTCCCTAATTGATAAGTGGTCAAAGGATATGAAGAAGCAATTTTCAGAAGTGGAAATTAAAGATATATATAAACATATGAAAAAATACTCTAAATCACTATTGATTTGAGAAATGCAAATCAAAACAACTTTGAGGTACCACATCTCACTAGTCGGATTGGCTAAGATGACAAAATAGGAAAATGCTGGAGATGATGTGGAAAAATTGGAACATTAATGCATTGTTGGTGGAGCTGTGAACTGATTCAACCATTCTGGAGAGCAATCAGGAACTATGCCCAAAGGGCTATAAATAATTGCATACCGTTTGACCCAGTAAATACTACTTTTGGGGTTGTATCCCAAAGAGATCATAAAAGTGGAAGGAACTCATATGCATAAAAATATTTATTGCAGCTCTCTTTGTTGTGGCAAAAAAATGGAAATTAAGGGGATGCCCATCAATTGGGGAATGGTTAAACAAGCTGTGGTATATGAATGTAATGGAATACTATTGTTCTATAAGAAATAAGGAGCAGATGGACTTCATATTTACCTGAAGAGGCTTATAGAAACTGATGCTAAGTGAAAAGAGCAGAACCAGGAAAAATTTGTACACAATCACGGATACATCATATGTGTGACAACCAACTTTGAGAAACTAGACTCTTCTCAGCAATGCACAGTTATAAGACAATTCTACAAGCCTCAGGATGGAAGATGATCGTTAAATTTTAAAGTGCAAGCATCTACACCCTCAGAAACTAGCAAACATGGCAAATCAGTTTTGTTAAAAGTCTAGACTTAAGAAAGTGAAGAAGAAAAGGCTAATAATACAGATTAAACTTAAAAGTTTATCCTGTGTATTTTTTAGAGAGTTAGTTATTAAATATTTATCAACATAGCCCAGACTACATCTCTTTAAAGAGCCAATCACAAACACTTCGAATCTATTCTATAAAGAGGAGTGGGATTCAATTAATAGCAGATCTTAGGAAAAGTCAGTGAGCACAAATGCAGTCTTTCCACTTGATATATATTTATAAAAGTATGCAGGAATTGGTCCCAGAATTGAATATGGTACAGAGGGCGGGATAAATTGCCCCTAAGAAATTACTTAGTGCTTTTAAAGACTCTCTGAAACAAATGCCGATCTTTTTAAATATCAATATTATTCTGATGACACTGTTTGGTTGTGAGTCATAAAATAGCATTTTCTCAAGAATTAATGTTGACAGTCTTCCAAAGGATGATGAGAGGCATATAGTGGACTCAAGCAGGCTGATTCACATAACCAATGAGTAATTATGGAAAAGGCCCTGTATAAAGAATGCTATCAGAGAGTATAACCAAAAAAAGTCTTCATATCATGTGGCAAGAATAAAGAATTACTAACTGGTTGGCACCCTACATTCTCCATAAATATTTACTCAGTGCCAAGAGATCTAGAGAAAGGCACCTTGAAACTCTGGACTGATCTGAAGAATATCTAAGTGGAGTGGGGATTATATTTACTTAGGATGAGAAGGCATGGATGGCCTACAATCTCCATCAGTGGAGGGAGTATTTATATTGGTGAGATCGTAGATCCATTGAAGTGTGAATAAATAAAACACTTATTTCATGTTACAAAGTTCCGTTTTTCAAAATCTATCATTTATATTACACCTCTTCCTTTTATTCTTTTCATGGAAAACATCACTGTTTTCAGCAAGTATACATGGAGGACCATTATGACATAGGTCCAAAATTTTAGACCTGAAAGGAAACTTAAAGGTTGAATCCAAACTTCTCGTTAGATAGATGAGGGAACTGAGACAAAGCATCAAGTGATTTTTCCAGTGTCACACAACTAGGAAGTATCTGAAGCAGAATTTGAACCTAGGTCTTCCAGACTCCAACTCCTGCACTCTATCCACTAGACCACAATGCCTCGTATGGCACCAGTCATTTAAACAGCTATAACTTCTTTCTCAAATGCTCTTTATAATCCAAATCTAATGGGGAACTAGAGTTGTTGGTATCTTTGGAGTGTTCATGGAAGTATAATACTGATGTATTCTACTGAATTGCCATACTTTTCCTACAGACTGCGCAGTCACATGCTTTTATATTTGTAACTTCAAAGATCCATAATTTCATTGCTGTGGATAATCCCTCCATCAATACAAATGTAACTCCTCTATACTTTGGTAGATGTTTTAATAGGTTGTTGTGGGGAAAAAATAAGAATGTTATCTCACCTGGTGATCACCTTCTGATGAGAAAGCTCTCCAAACTCAGCTCAACTCGCTTTTAGGGGACAAAGCTTAGTCAGTTTTCAGTTCCATATCCGAAACCTTCTCAGATGGATTGGATTGGCCAGAACTTGAGATCTTTTGGCACAGCCTTCAAGACCCCAGAATCACTTCCAAGATAAGACTATGATTCTAGTTGAGAGGGGAAGGGATGAGATCTTAGGGAGAAGAGTCATACATGCATACAAAATGAATACAGGAATTCATGAGAGAAACTCTTTATATTTAATCTTAGTAGTTCAGTCCATACAGCTCTGGTTCTAAAGTCAGAAAGACCCGAGTTCAAATTTGGCCTCAGGTATTAGCTGTGCAAGCTCAGACAAGTCACTTAACTTCTATCTTCCTCAGTTTCCTCAGCTGTAAAATGGGGATAATAATAGCACCTGCTTCTCACAATTACTATGAAAAACAAATGAGATATTTGTAAAGTACTCAGCACAGTGCCTGGAACACTATAGGTGCTATATAAATGCTCAGTATTATTGTTACTATCATTAGTCAATCAGAAAGTATTTATTAAATGCCTACTATTTGCCAGTCACTGTGCTAAGCTCTGGGGATACAAAGAAAAACAAAAGATAGTACCTACCCCTAAGGAACTCACAAATTAGATAACGGAAAATTAAAGAGAAGATAATGTATGCAATTATTATTCTATTCAAAAGATGACTGCAGATATAACTGTAGATAAGGAAAATGCTATTCATCCCTAGCAAGTTTCCCATTTCTTAGCCCCTAGAAAAATTCTTTCATGTTTTGTTACAAACTTTTGTAACCTTAACTCTCTTCACCTGAGAGATTTTGAGGAGAAATTAATTTTCTAAAATTACTAGAGACCTAGGTCATCAATAATAGATTTGCTTGTTGCTGGTAACATATTTGATGTTCATTGTGTGGACAGCATGGAATTTACCTGCTCTGTAATTATGATAGAGATAGATTTATTTTGCTGCCTCATTGAGTAATCAGTCAGCTGTTGCCTTCTTGCATTTGAATAAGTTTTATTACCAGTAATGAAATCATGAAACAGAAGATGAAGTCTGTAGGAGAGCTTCGTATGTGTTTTGTCTGTGGCATTTTGGGGATGAGATGAGAGGAAAATTGCTTTCATACTTGCACTTTTTGAGGGAGATTGCATTGCATGTACACTGGAAATGTTTATATTTTGGATTTCTTGACAAAATTGACTTACAGTTTAATAAAATATCTCCCTTACTTCAAAATCTCAAGGTCAATTATTCTTGGAAAGATAGTGAAAGCAAGCAGATTCAAAAAAGATTTGTATTTCTTTTATATAAGAGCTTCTAATTTCAAAAAGATCATAAATAGATGCAAATGTTTAGTCAAAGGCAACTTCTTTCTAGTTTGATTTAAAAAAAAAAGATTTCCTGAGTCTCTTTGGTTCAGCTTTCTTCCCATTCCAATATATCTTCTACTCAGCTGTCCAGGTGATTTTTCTAAATCATAGGTTACCCTTTGTATTCAATGATTTCCCTGTTATCTTCAGGATCAAATAGAAACCTTTTTTTGGCATTAAAATCACTTTACAAGCTGGCCTCTTACTACTTATATAGTGTGAGATGCTTCTCCCTGTTAACTCCTCTCATCCCAGATCAGATTCCCAAATAAAAGTGTTGAAAAAATGCCAGAAAAAAGCAGGGAAACTCAAATTATTTTCTGGTTGCAAATGTATTAGCTGTGTAATCTTAGGTATGGTATCTTCTCTCTGTTTGCCCCAATTTCCTGATTTGTAAAGAGAAAAAATAATAATGGTACCCAACTCCCAGAGTTGTTGTGATGACCAAAATGAAATAATCTTTGTAAAGTGCTTAATACAGTGCCTGACATATACTAAGCACTACATTATTATTATTATTTCCTTAGTGAAATGTAATTGTTTCATACCACATGTTCCATACCAACTATAAAGTTGTTAAAATGTGGTTTTGAAATGCCAAAGATAATAAGATTAATGATTTTTATATATGATCATTTGGAAATGTAATTGATTTCATCTCAAGTTTTGCTCCATGTTTTAAATGCATGATATTGTTTGTGTTATTGTATTTCTAAATTCTCTTATACTGTGAAATTTGAGAAACAGAAATGCTATTAGACAAAGAAACTTTTTAATTTGGATGCTGTTCCACATGAATTGCGCTTTTAAAAGGATGTGATAAAAATAGGTATTTGAAAATTATTAAATATTTAATGAGATATATTTTGTTATAAAGCAGATAATAAGTTTACTGTAATAGTGAATTTTCATTTGAAATTATTGGCTATTATGAAAGTGTATAGGGTAGTTTAAAGACGTAGCTTCAACATACTAATGATAAGTTAACTATCAGGTATTTGGTGTAAGCCTGAAGGCCCAGAATATAGATAGTTTTAATTTATTTAAAAAAAAAGAATAAATGAAATGTTAACTGTTAGGTATACATCAGGAAAGCTATTCAAGCCCTAAGTTGAGGTTAGTGAAATTTTGCTATTTAAGGCAAAAATTCCTGGGACTGTAATTTACTATTTTTTTAATACAGGGACAGTTATTTAAATTCTCAAGAAGCCAATAGTAGAATAAGGCATGTGGTATAATCTGGGAATTGTCTGTGGCACAACCTAAGTAGGCTCCTTTTGACTCAATTTACCCATTACACTATTTCTTTGCTGAAAAGGAAATTTCCCCGCATGGTTAATCCTGAGTCTTGCCCTGTGATTACATGAGTGTCTGTCTGATATGACTCATACCTGGAATCAAACAAAACTAAGGGAGTTTTTCTCTCTCTTATGATATATCACATCATTACAATTATGTCCTTTTTTCCTTTTATAGCAAATGCCTGTAATCAAGAAGTGTTATAAGTGTTATAAGAATACTAAATAACATCTCTGATATAATGGTATGCAAGTATGAACATCTTTCAATTTTAACCTCTGTTTGTGGCCAAATTATAATATAGATATTATACCCTAAGGGGAAAATAAGTAAACAAAGTAATAAGACAAAGATGTAATGGGAAAGTTTTCTAATTAAATGAAATAGAAATTTTTGAGAAAAGCAACTGGATTAGACTGTTTTCTCTAACTATATACAGATTGTATATCATTGGTTTCCAAAATTTATCTGTCATGGAAATTCAGGCTTTGAGCATGTTTCAGTCATAAGTTCTCAAAATTGGATTCTACACATAAATTGTATGGATAATGCTAAAGAAAGTAAAATTATTTTCCCATTATTAAAGTATATGTCTGATAATCTTAAAGGGCATAAGAGTTCATTTTGTAGTTGGATTCTAATAAATTTCTAAAAGATTCTTATATCAGGTATAGGATTGAGGTAAAGATAGAAAGAGCATATGGTATATAAACTGAAATTCTCTGAAGTTTCAGAATTATCTAGGAACCTCTAGATCTGGAACCAAAGAAGCAGAGCCTACTTTAGAGATGTCCTGAGAATAGAGCCTATTGCCCAAGGAAAGACATCTAAGGACCAGATGACCACATGAGACATCTGGGAGTATTGGTTAAATGTATGATGAGAATGGGTCAGAAGAATACAAGCAGATTTGATTTTAGTTATGTTAAGTTTTCTTGGTTACACTAGTGATGTCTAAATCTCTCTTTTCAGAATGAGTCAACCTCCATGGGAGTGTTTGCCTTGGGTGAGTTCTCTGTAAAATGAAGGCAAACTTACATTCAAACAGTATGGTCAGCCCATCAGAGATGTGTTTTCTGAAGCAGAGTTTGAATGCTTGCCATTTCAGCTTGAAAAGGTTCCTCAGTGCCTGATATGATCCTCAGGTGATCCTCAGATTCTTCGGAAGACAATTTAAATGGAAGCAGTCCAGTTTCCCGGCATAGTGCTGGTAGACTGTCCAGCTTTCACAGGCATACAACAATGAGGTCAGCACAACTCCATAGAGTATGGTAGGTGAACTAATACCTCTTCTCTCCCATACTTTCCTTTGGAGTCTCCCAAATACTGAGCTAGCTCCAGCAATGTATGCATCAACTTCACCATCTATATGTATGTCTCTGGAAAATATATTGCCAGGATAAGTGATCTTATCCAGAGCATTCAAAATTTCTCCATTTGCTGTAAACAATGGTTTCACACATGGATGACATGGTGTTGGCTGGTGGAGAAGTTTTGTTTTCTTGGTGTTAATTGTAAGCCAAAATTAGCACAACTGGTTGACAATTGATCCATACTTGTGTGTGTGTGCGTGCGTGCGTGTGTGTGTGTTTGTGTGTACAGGAACAAAGGGCTTAGAATATGAAATATTGGAAAGCAAAGGAGCTAGGATTATTACCAAGAATAATCTAGACAAACTGAGTACATACACACACACACACACACACACACACACACACATACACACATACACACACACACACACACACACATTGAACTGGATGTAGAATTCCATTTTACCCAACAAGGAAATAGGAGGGAAAGAAAATAAGGTAAAGGAAGTGGGTTGACAAAAGGCAGGGAGGATTAAGATAGGCAACGGTCAGAAGCAAAACAAACTTTTGATAAGGGACAAGGTAAAATAAATGATGAGAAAAATGAATAAAGAAAATAAGAGGAAATAACAGTTAATAATCATAGCTGTAAATGTGAATGGGATGAATTCAGCCTTAAAATAGACATGAGTATCAGAAAGGATTAGAAACCAGAATCTAACAACATGTGGGTTCCAAGAAACACACTTGAAACAGAAATACACAGGGAGCTAGAAGAGAATCTATTATGCTTTAGCTCAGATGGAAAAGGCAGGGGTAGCTTTGCATCTGATCTCAGACAAAGCACAAGCAAAAACAGACCTAATTAATAAGAGAATAATTATAATTAATATATATAATATATATAATTATATAATATATAAATATAATAATTATAAAATAAGAGAAACTACATTTTGCTAAAAAAGTATATATAATGAAATAATATCAGAATTTTTACAGCAAGTTTATTATATAAAGGTCTTATTTCTCAAATATAAAAGGAATTGAGTCAGATTTATTTTTTAAAAAATAAGAGGCATTCCCCAGTTGATAAACAGTCATAGAACATTAATAGGCAGTTTTCAAAAAAAAAAAAGAGTTAACTATAGTCATACAAAAAATGTTTTAAATTGCTATTGATTAGAGAAGTGCAAATCAAAACAACTCTGAGGAAGCATCTCACACCTATAAGATTGGCTAACATAGCAGAAAAGGAAAATGGCAAATGCTGGAGAGGATTGGGGAGTGGAGGAATGAGACACTAATGTACTATTGGTACAGTTAGGAACTGGTCCAATCAATCTGGAGAGCAATTTGGAACTACACTCAAAGGGCTATAAAACTATATGTACCCTTTGACTCAGTAACACCACTACTAGGTCTGCATCCCAAAGAGATAAAAGAGAAAGCACTTATATGTACAAAAATACTTATGGCATATCCTTTCATTGTGGCAAAGAACTGAAAACTGAAGAGATGTCCATCAATTGAGGGATGGCTGAACAAGGTGTAGTATATAATTCTGATGGAATACTAATGTGCTATAAGAAATAACTGGTAAGATGATTTTAGAAAAACCTGAGAAGATTTATATGAATTGATACAGAGTGAAGTAAATAGAACTAGTAGATGATTGTATACAATATAAGGATTATTGTAACAATGATCAACCATGAAAGACTTAGTTACTCAACACAATTCTGAAGAACTCATGATGAAAAATGTTATCCACCTCCAGAAAGAAAACTGATGAACTGTGGATTCAAATTGAAGTACGTTTTTTTTCACTTGCCTTATTTTTCTTAGTTCTTTTGTGTGGTATGTCTAACATAAAAAAATATTTTGCATGATTTCATATGCATAATTGCTTGCCTTCTCAACAGGTGGGGACAAGGTCTGGAAAGAGAGAATTTAGATTCAAAAAAATTTTAAGAATGTTAAAAAATAAATGAATAATAAATTATAGACAGCAAAACAACTTTCCAGAATATAAAATTAATTTGCTTTGTGGATGTCATTGCTGTTGTTGTTTGGTTGTGTCCAAACTTTGAGACCATATTTGGGATTTTCTTGGTGAAGGTACTGAAATTATTTGCCATTTCCTTCTCCAGCTCATTTTACATATGAGAAAACTGAAGCAAACAAGATTAAATGATTTTCCCAGGATCACATAGTTAGTAAGTGTTTGAGGCTGGATTTGAACTCAGGAAGATGAGTCTTCCTGACTCTATGACTGGCACTCTACCCACTGCACAACATAGATGCCCTTTTTGTTGTTACCTTTCAAAAAAAAAGACAAATTATTCTGGCACAGGTATATATCAACTAGGAAAGCTAACGCCCAAAGAGGAACAGGAAAGAGGGAAGATGGTATGTAGAGGGAGATGGGAGTCCAAGACCAGAACCTAGCAAAAGATTCCTGGATTCAGTCTCTATCTGACAGTCTGATGTGATAGTAACTGATGATACTGTTTGCTTTGAAAACTGAGAAAAAACTAGACATATTGAGGAAAGGAAGCTTCAGGAGTCTGTAAGGAGCCCTGTAGAAACATTCCTAAGGACAGGGGTCCTTATTCTGGGGTCTGTGAACTTTTGAAAAATATTTTTCAAAGCTATATTTCAATATAATTGATTTCCTTTATAATCCTATGTATTTCATTTTATGTATTTAAAAAATATCTCCCTAAGAAGGGGTCCATGATGTGAATGGACATAGAACTCTTTATCAGGGCCAGGTGTTGCACATTTCTGAAAGATATTTTGGGACCTTGTTTTTGCTACTTCTCAGTATTAACTGGGGTATATGTCATAAGTGCTGTGTTTTTGAATACCTTAGGAGTAACTGGCCAGGCATAGTACTCCAAGGTAGTCTGTGTGGGGTGGTCTACCACTGGGGTAGAGTTGTACTAGGGCAATCTAATCAAGAGCATGTCCTAACCATTACTCTTTGATCTGAATAGGAAGGAGAGAAGGAAGGAATGAAGTTAAGGAAGGAAGGAAGGAAGGAAGGAAGGAAGGAAGGAAGGAAGGAAGGAAGGAAGG
>JAQQSW010022265.1:0-10493 GCA_028646575.1 Pseudocheirus occidentalis
TATATATATATGTATATATATATAGTTTACCAGTTCCCAAAAGGGACCTGTCTGCTCTCATTTTTTGAAGGAAGACTAGAATTTAGTCAGCATGACATTTCTAGAAGAGAAAATCAAATATTTGCTTAAAAGTGACTAAAATCCTATAGAAATCAGATAAAAGCATTTTAATGAATTTGAATATATGAATCAAGTTTTCAATTGGTATTTTATCCTATATCAGCAAAGGGCCTTTGGGTCTTTAAACCCAATTACATGCCCTGCACTCCCTTTTTGTTTCTGCAGGCACTAACATGGGAAAAGATAGAAACCTGGCTTTGGCTGTATTAATCTGTGACCTCAGGAAAGTTCAAATCCTGCCTCTGAAACATGTGAGCTATGTAGAACTGGGCAAGTCACTTAACCTTTTAATGGCTTTATTAAGTTGCAGATGAGTTGCTCATCTACATGTATGGAGGGATTTTTCATATCAGAGTTCCCCACAGGACTGAAATCACAGGCCCAATCCAAAAAAATGAAAAGGAAAAAAAAAGAACATTAATGTGAAATCTAATACTGAAAGGAAAATAAGATTCACAGATAAAACATGTTTTTTTAATGCATGTTATCATTTTGAATGCGTGAATTTGTAAGTTTAAGTTCCCAAATGTTTGCAATTAAGAAGGGAAAAAACAGAATGCTTTATGTGCATTCTAATGAAAGCAGCAGCTTGTGAACTTGAAGGAAAAAATATTCCAGTTTGCATTTCAAGACAGCTAGTAAATAGCCTGTTTGGGGTTTGCAGGTGTGAGTCCACTGATCTTCCTCTGGAAATAGCACATTAAACAATTTGTTACATGAAATATTCCCTCTAAAGAACCTTTTGTTATTTATTTTCTAAGGACATGAGGGTCTCATGAGAGGGGAAAAAAGTTTGTGAAAAACATGTTAACAGAAACTAAAGTGATATAAACAGTGAAAAAGACTTGCAAAAATATGGTAAGGAGAGGAGAATGAAAAGTCTTAAAAGGATGAGGAGAAAGAAAAGTAAAAGGACTTGGAGAAAGAGGAAAAAGAAACAAAAAAGCAGAGAAAAAAGAGGAAGAGCAGAGGATGGTGAAGAGGAAGAAAAGGAAAAGGAGAAGAGGAAGAGAAGTCCTGATGATAATGATGATGATGATGATGATGTTTTCCTTGATAAAAGTCATATGTGATGTCATTTAAAGAAAAAAACATTGAAAAATTATGTGAAGTTAATCCCCAAATTAGCACACATTGAGAATAACAGGTGTATGTTTTGATGTTGTAAGAATTCAACAAAAATAAAAACAAGTTTTACTGAATGTACCCAGTTGAATTGACTCCTTTACTTGTGACTTTTACAAGAAAATATGGGAGTAAATAGTCACAGGAATAAAAGATGAACTAGAAATCATAGAATTACAGCATTTCAGAATGTTAAGGCTATAAGAGACATTAGAACAGTGGTTCTCAACCTTCCTAATGTTGAGACCCTTTAATATAGTTCCTCACATTGTGGTGACCCCCAACCATAAAATTATTGTTGTTGTTACTTCATAACTGTAAGTTTGCCACTGTTATGAATCGTAATGTAAATATCTGATATGCAGGATGTATTTTCATTGTTACAAATTGAACATAAACCACAGGTTGAGAACCGCTGCATTAGAGGTAGATAATCAGCTTTTTAATTTTTTAAGATAGGAAGGTAATCAGCTTTTTTCACTCTTTCCACTGAATCTTTCCCCAGTAATATCTCTTGTTTTAGCATACATTCTTTGGTCATGGAATTGAGTAAAAGCAAATATACTTATCATGGTCAAGTCCACAATCATGGTCTTATTTGGTGTGACTAATGCTTTCTGTGAACTGCACATTTTTCCTGGTTTACAATCTGTTGACACAATGATGTGGATGTAAATTATAATTATTTTCTCCAACAAATATGTATAAAATAACTTAAACTCTGTAGAATGTCAGTGGTCCTTTCTAGAAACAGACTAGATCTCAGATCTATAGCCAGGTACCTCATTTCAAATTCTATCTCTGTAATTTTCTTTTCTTTCTTTCTTTTTTTGGAGAGGGAAGGTGAGACATTCAGAATTAAGTGAGCTGCTCAAAGTTACACAGCTAGTAAGTAAATTTTCTGAGGCTGGATTTGAACTCAGGTCCTCCTAACTCCAGGTGCGGTGCTCTATTCACTGTGTCACCAAGTTGCCCCTCTCTGTCATTTTCTACCCATGTTACCTGTAACAAAGGATTCACTTCTCTGGGCCTCAGTTGTTTCATTTGCAAAATGAGAGGTTGAACTAGGTGTCCTCCAATGTGCCTTCAAGCTCTGAATCTAAAAATTTTAGCTAGGACATTTATTTATTTATTGGATTGTATATAGTTTTCAATTTAGACAACAGACATTGCTCATCTGTTTGTTTTTTCCTAATATATTTTCTAGAATGATCTCTTTTAAATGGCCATGCATATAAGTGAGGAGAACCTGTACTTATCTAGGGTTTAACACAATCAAAATTGATTGATAAATGAGAACCAACTGCATTAGTGTATACAAACTTTCTTTTTTCTTTTTAATTTATGGAATAAAAGAAGCATTTCTATGACATAGTGAAATTGAAATTCTACTATGCACAACTTGCTATTCCGTTCAAATATACAACAAAATTATGTAATTTATTTTTTTTCTTCCCTCCTTCCAGTTCCCCCTTCCCTGCTTGAGAGATGGATACCATTACACACAAATAGGTAGATAGATTTATAGGTATGAAATTATTCTACACATATTTCTATTTATAAGTTCTTAAAGTGATTGTGTCTTCATATATCCTTTATAGCTAATTTGGGTGTTTATAAATAGTCAAAATAACTTATTTGCTCAAAGTAGTTCTTAAAACAATATTGCTGTTACTGTATGCAGTGTTCTGCTTCTGCTCATTTCATTCTTCGCTATTTCATGCAAGTTTTTCCATCTTCTTCTAAAATCACTGAGCTCATTTCTTATACCATAGTACTATTCTATCACAATCATATTCCATAACTTGTTCATTCAGTCCCCAATTGGCTGGCCAACTGCTGTCCAGTTTTCTCAACAATTTTTCCCAAATAATGAATTTTCATTCCAAAATCATGTCTTTACACTTGTCATATACAAGATTATTATGTTTATTTGCTGCTGTAAATAGTATGTCTATTCTATTCCATTGATCTACCTTTCTATTTCTTAGCCAGTATCAGATAGTTTTGATAATTACTGACTTATAATGCAGTTTAAGATCTAGTACTGCTAAACCTCCTTCCTTAATTTTTTTCATTATTTCCTTTGATAGTCTTGATTTTGTTTTTTTTCCAAATGAATTATTAATTAACTTTAAAATAATTATCTTCTTTATTCTAAAATTAATTTTTTAAAATGTTGATGCAAGATGACTAAAATAACTTGATTATTACTACGAGATTGTTATTTGTTAAAAAAACAATAACAGGTGAGCATAAGAATATATCATAAGTATAAATATATTTTAGAAGTAGGGAAAAGAAACTTCATGGATCCCAAAAAATCCTTTGATTTTTTTAACATGGGCTTTAAATTTGACATCAGATAGAACTTTATCTTGCTGAATATATTATTAGTGTGGCTGAATCATGAGTAGAAATGGCTATACTAAGCAATCATTTTTCCGTTTATTTCTAAAAGAAATGCCAGCTTCTAGGAAATGCATTGTCCCATAAAAAGGGACTGCCAGAGCTGGTTTTTGAAAAGAGGCTTCCTGACTACAAATTGAATACTCTATTAAACCATCCAATCTTCAGTAGTGACAATGAATTCTTATTTTCCTGTAAGAAATGAGGAAATAAATTATTTCCAAAAGACATGGGAAAACTTACATGAAATGATGCCAAGTGAAGTGAGCGGAACCAGGAGAAGTATTTATATTATTACATCAATATGATAAAACAAGTTTGAGGACTTCAGTGACTAATGAAGAGTTAAATGAGCAAAGCCTAGAGAACAATCTATACTATAACAATAGTATATAAACAAATAACTTTGAAAGCTATAAGAACTATGATCAATATAATAACCATTCATGGCTCCAGAGGACTGATGAAAAATGCTATCCATCACAGAGAGGAAATGGATTTAGGACGTGGAATGAGATATATGTTTTTGTGTATAGCCACTGGGAGAGTTAGTTTTGCTTAATTATGTATATTTGCGACAAGAAATTTGCTTTTCTTTTCTTTTTCAATGAGGTAGTTATAATAGGGAGAGAAAAAGATTTCTTTTTTTTAATAGAGAAGTAGGAGGTGCTACAGACATGAAATGTTTTGCAAATTTTTAGATGTATTATTAGTTGTACTTAACTTCTTTAGTTTGTTACAAGAGACCTCTCATAAAGTAAGAATACCCTGCAAATGTTTGAATACAAAAATAAGAATACCAAAAAAACAAAGTGAAAAATTTTTTAGAATACTTACAGACTTTGACCTATTTTCTCTCATGACAAAGAGTGAGCATATATTGGTGGAACAGCTGCCTATGTTTATGGCATATTTTTTCACTACAAAATTGAACAAAGTCTAAGAGCAATAACTTATTTACGATAATCAGCCTACCAGGTTCACTTAGTCCAGTGGTCTATGGAGTTAAATGAACTAATGACCACAAGATAAGCCCTTCCAAGGAGAATGAAATGCCAAAGAGTACCTGCAATGTGTATCCCGGCTCACACTGGAAGTACAGAACATCATTCACCATGTACCTATCTCCTATTTTGACGCCATTGCTAGGAAGCACGGGTTCTTGGCATGCTGCAAGGCCAACAGCTGCAAAAACAAAAGCAGAAAGAATGAGACATTTAAGAACAATTTGCCCTGTCTTCTCAAACAGAATAAGGTTTCCTTTCTAGTCATTTACTTCTACAGGAGAAAAAGAAAATGTAACTAGACTTCACTGAGTTTCACAGATGGAACTGATATATAGCTTCCTACTCCATAAAATGAAGGGGTTAGATTCATGGATCTATAATGTTCCTTCTAATGGTAAAATTATTCTGTGACTTAGTTTGAATATATTAATTGGCTCCTAAGCCATATTGTAATAAAAAGAAGATACAGTTTAATTTAAATTAAGTTGGATAATTTCATTAGATGAATTCAAATTTATAAACATTTTAAATTACATACTACACTCAAGTCTTTGTTCTAGAGACACACAAAAAAACCCAAAATAAAACAATAAATGCTCTCAAACAGGTCAAAATCTAAAGGAATAATGTCACATATGCAACAGTCAGGTCAACTACCATTTACTAAGCACCTACTACTTACTAGGCTCTGTGCTAAGTACTATAGATATAGAGAAAGGAAAAAAAAATCCCTGTTTACAATCTAAAGGGAGAGATAACATCCAAACCATTAGGTACACATGAGATAGAAAAAGGCTAAATTGGAAATAACATAGATAAGAGAAATAAAACAAGTAGAGAGAACTAAATAGATTTGAATAAGGGGATCAGGCTTAGAATCCTAGGCCTCCTGCAAATTACCTCTATGCCTAGACAAGCCCTTTCCCCTCTCTATCCCTCAATTTTATCACCTGTCAAATGAAAGCGTTGTACTATGATCTCTAAGATTCTTTTAAAATTTTGACTCCTATGATCTTACGAAATGTTGAAGTTAACCAAGGTTAAGTACTGAGGAAAATCGTTTGGAGAAATTTTAAGACAGTGAAGAATAAGGGAATTAGCACTCAACTCAAATTCAGAAAACTTGGTTCAACTATCGAGTTTGTCATTAACTTGATTCTGGAAGTTATTCCCTTTTTCTGGTCCCAGAGCTTTTTCATATGTACAATAATGGAGCTAGAACTAAAATATCCCTTAAGCTCTTCCCAGATTTTATGTTCCAAGAAATAGATTATTCTAAGCAGGAATACTGTTAAATCATACCAGGTCTGGCTGCTATGCCCATGTTGACTGCTGGCCCTAATCAAGGACTTCATAAATGCTATTTTGATGCAATCAGGATACCCTCCCCCCCAAAAAAAGTATTCTTTATATACTATTGCAATTCATGGACTCTACAAAGGCTGATATATTGTACATATTCATTCTCTTGTATTCTTTACTGGAGAGTAATTTTAGATATTTATATTTTTTTGAATATTTATATATTCTGAATTGGGCTGCCTAATAAACTTGTCATTCAGCTTCTAGTCTAGCAAAATGGTTTGAAAATCCCACAAAATTAGTCTGTGAAAGCAAGGCAGATAAAATGAATCTATCAAAAAGAACAGTGTCCTAATTGGACTGAAAATAAAATGTGAAAGTTATGAATCAGAACACAATCATAGACATTATCAGTTTCTTGGGAATTCATGAGACAAATTGTTTTAAAAACTGAATAAAATTCAAAGGCAAGACTAGTTTTATGTTTTGTAAAAGAGAAAGACTTTGCAACACATGATACAACATTTAGTTAATATTCTCTCAGTAGACATAAGAGCACTTTTAGTAGGGACAGAATTGTATTATATGATCAAGTGCAGCTAGGTGGCCAAATAGCTAGCTGGACATAGAGACAGGAGGATCTGAGTTCAAAACCACCTTTAGATTCATGCTAGCTGTGCAACAAAACTAGGTAAGTCATTTAACTTCTCTCTCGGTATTTTTTTATGGAATAAATTTTTAGTTTTCAACATTTATTTCCATAAGATTTTGAGTTCTAAATTTTTTCCCCTGCTCTCCCCTCCCCCCAAAAGAGCAAGCAATCTTATATAAGCTCTACATATACATTCATATTAAACTTATTTTCACATTAGTCATGTTGTAAAGAAGAATTAGAAACAATTGGAGGAACCATGAGAAAGAAGAAACAATGGGGAGAGAGAGGGGGAGAGAGAGAGGGAGAGAATAGTATGCTTCAAACTACATTCAGACTCCTAATTTCTTTTTCTGGAAATGGATAGCATTTTATACGGCGAGTCTTTTGGAGTTGTCTTAGATCCTTGTATGGTTGCGGTAAAGCTTGTAAAGCTAAATCTGTCAAAGTTAATCATCACCCAATGTTGCTGTTACTGTGTACAACTTTCTCTTAATTCTGCTCACTTTATTCAGCATCAGTTCTGTAGTTCTTTCCAAGCTTTTCTGAAGTCTGCCTGCTCACCATTTCTTATGGTACAATAGTATTTCATTACATTCATATACCACAACTTTTTCAGTCATTCCCCAGTTGATGGGCATCCCCTCAATTTCCAGTTCTTGGTTACCACAAAGAGAGCTGGTATAAATATTTTTGTAGCTGTAGGTCCTTTTCCCACTTGTATGATCTCTTTGGGATACAGACCTAAAAGTAGTATTGCTTGGTAAAAGATGTTATTCAGTATAATAGCCTTTTGGGTATGGTTCCAAATTGCTCTTCAGAATGGTTGGATCAGTTTGCAACTCCACCAACAATGCATTAGAGTTCCAATTTTCCCACATCCTCAACATTTCTCACTTTTCTGTTTTGTTATGTTTGCCAGTCTGATAGATGTAATATGGTACCTCAGGGTTGTTTTGATTTGCATTTCTCTAAGCAACATTGATTTAAAGCATTTTTATATGACTATAGATAATTAATTTCTTTTTTTTTTGCTTTTTGAAGGGGGGAAGGCAGGGCAACTGGGGTTAAGTGACTTGCCCAAGGTCACATGGCTAGTAAGTATTAAGTGTCTGAGGCTGGATTTGAACTCAGGTCCTCCTGACTGCAGGGCTGGTGCTCTATTCACTGTGCCACCTAGCTACCCCTAGATAATTAATTTTTTCATCTGAAAATTGCCTGTTCATATTCTTTGACCATTTATCAATTGGGGAATGACATATTCTATATAAATTTGACTCAGTTCTCTATATATTTTAGAAATGTGTCGCAGCATTTTTATTTGTAAAATGAAGATAATAATAGACCGACTTCTGAGAACTGTAGTGAGAATAAAACGAATAGTTATAAAATGCTTGTCAAACCTTAAAGTAGCTATATAAATGCTATTATACTAATATACAGAGAAGACAGATCAAAAACACAAATATTTAAATATAGGAAGTATTATCACAAAGTTTATTGTAAACACTCCTTAGAAAATATAACTCTAAATTTTAGGAAAAGAGATCTAGATAAACTTTCTGGGTTTTCTAAAGTGAGTTTGCTTTTTGCAAGTTTTAGTATCATTTATGGAACATGTCCCTTTTCTTAGGATTAAAACAGCAGGGGATTCAAATAGTCTTCTTTCCAGGTAATCATGTTAATAACATAATGTCCAAGGAACTGAACTAGAAATCCCTGAGAACCCATGACACATAGACTTCATTAAAAGTTAAGGTACAGAGGCTATTGAATAGCTGAAAATGAAAATCAAAAGTTCATGTAGCTTGACTTCCTGTGAAATCAATAATAAAGGAAACAGATGTTAAATAGATGTAAAATATTAGGTCCAAGCAATCTAAAACAACTTGAACTGGTTTAGTAACTCTCTCTCTCAAGCATTATGTATTTCTCTAAGGAGAATACACATACATTCATGACCACACTGAAAGCCCATCCTTGATAACTTCATCCCACTTGCTGCCTATTAGATACTTTCTTTCTCCAAACAACGTGATAAGACAAGCGTGACATAGCCTTGTATAATTATACAATTATCCAGATGGTCTCAATTACCTAAAAATGTCCTCCAAACATCATTGGTATCCACAGCCAAAACAACAAGACAAAAAAACTTTCCACTGACCATTCATAGGAAGTGTTAGTGCTTGTCACTAAAATATGTTGATTAAATACACTAGGGTTTTCTTAAGGATTTGGCAAGCAGAAAGGTACTATATTAAATGTCATAAATTAGAGCATAGTATAAAATAAGATTTTCCAAAGAAATTTATGTGAATTTTAAATGTGGATACAGGGCCCACTTAAGTATTTTACTCCTTCAAGGACCCACAATTTCATCAGGGTTCATACTGCTCTGTTATTTTTCAAACATCTCTAATAGACACTGTCACTGGCGGGGGAGGGGGGGCAGGGAGAGAAGGGCCAGAGAGTGCAGAGAGGAGGTCAATCACCTTGAGGCAATTATGGTGATGAGTCTCCTTGAATTTAGGTAGAAAGTCTTTGGATAAACTCTACTGCCAGGTCCAAGCTCAAAATCTGTCCACCCTGGTACTATAGGTCCTATTAGAACTTATGCTTCACTGTTATTATCTGTAAATTCTCAGGTTCATCTCTGTAATATGATGAGGCACTTTATAAAACAAAAGACATAAACCAATATGGTCTACATTAATGTACAGATGATCCAATTAATGTACAGTGGTACCTTGACATACCAGTTTAATTCGTTCTGTTACTGAGTTCGTAACTCAATTGGTTCATATATCAATTTAATTTTCCCCATTGAAATTAATTGAAATGCCATTAATCCATTCCAGCCACCCAGATGCAACCTCAGTATTTTTGTTACATGTTTTTAAATAAGAAAAAGTACTTATAAATAACGAATATTGTATAAAAACATAACAAAAGAAAACATAAAAAATAAACTGTTTTTATAAAGCATATATTGACCTTGGATATCAGATGACTCAGGCTAACAGAAGATACTGGCTGAGGTGGAAAGGAGGAGATAGATGGAAGAGGTTAGAGGAGTTTTGTTTTCTGCTCTTTCGATCACTTTTGTTTACTTACTCACTAGACTCTTGATGCAACACTTTATCCCTGAACTTAATTGCTACAATATCTTTTTATTTTCGCCTAACTTAATTTTCTTCAATGGCTAGGTAAACAGGTAGACTGAATGAGTGAGGGGCAGGATGCTGGGTAGGCGTTGGGTTGTGGCATTTGCTGCGCCAACTAGTGGGGATTGGTACCTCAATTTTTGGCTTGCAATTCAAAGCAAAAAATCGACCGAGTGACAACTAGTATCTCATAAATCTGATAAGTTGGTGCACTCCTATGTCAAGGTAACACTGTGTGGTATAGTAGCTGGAATTTATCTTCTGTTATTTTTAACATCAATAGTTAATATTAAATTCTTTGATAAAGGCATAGAAATGTATTTTCCCATATTTATAAAAATATTTTTTTGGTCAGTATGCACTACTTAGGTTCCTCTGACATGGGGGGAAAACATCTCAAATACTTGCTATAAGTATGTAAACATTTTCCAGGGCAGGTTCTCTAAAAAGGAATAAACTGACATTACTCTGCTTTTTCAGGTATCTTAAATCACTCCACAAAATGTATCCTTTGCTCCAGCCAAATTAGATCACTCTTTTGCCCCTATAAAGAAGAAATTATTGGCAGAGCCAAGATGGCGGCATAGAAGCAGCAAGGTCCTGCAGCTCCCACACCGCCACCCTAAACACCCATAAAATATGACCCCAGACAAAGTCTAGGACTCTCAGACTCACAAAAATACAGAAAACACATCTCTCGCTGAAGGCAGC
>JAQQSW010022266.1:0-10492 GCA_028646575.1 Pseudocheirus occidentalis
TCCCCCTATTCTCCTATGTGGCAAGATACTCAATTTAGAGTTTATGTCTTTCCTTCCCTAAGCCAAATTCAATGAGAGTAAATGAAAGTAAAGTTGTAACAGTTATCCCTTGCCTCTTTTTTATGGGATGATTAACCCTGCATTTGTATTTCAAAGTGCCTATTCTGCTTTGGACTTTTCATTAGGTATGCTTGAAAGTTCTCTATTCCATTAAAGAAACCCATTTATCCAAAACCATAAAAAAATAGAAGCCAAAGAAAGTATAAATATAAGAAATGCTTGTTTTATTCCATAAATATGATTGATGCAAAAATAAAAAAAATATATTAGATCATACAAATTGAATGATCTCTCCCTTTGGGGGCATGACAACTGAGCTAAACCAGGAGAGATTCTCAAATGTCACACAAGGGGAAATTACGCAAAGTTTTTAGTGTAGGATACTAAGGACATGATCCAAGTTCTACAAGTTTGTTTCTTTCCTAAGCCTTTATGTTCCTTCAGTGACCTGAAGATAGGTTGGAAATGGTATATCTTTTCTCTCAAAGCTGGAGTCCAAATAACCCTGATCTTAATGCAGATGCTAGATATTGAACAATTAATCTATATGAAGAAAGATTCCTATGTAACTGACCCTTTGAGTCAAAGGTTGCACAAATATATACTTATTCTTTCGTTTCCTTCATTCTTGAATCCCTTGATAAGGACCAGAGTGCAAAGAGTGACACTGTCATTTTCCTGGAATAATAAGATACTTTACTTAGGTTCTAGGAAATGATATTACTTCTTTCTGCACTAGTAAAAGAAAATCATTACTGGATCCAAAATCTTGTGAGATTTAAGCTAATTTATTCCTAGAATCAAATGTCTCAGTGTGTTCCAGAGAAAATAGCTCTCCTTACCAATAAGAAAAATGTTTTTATAATTTATAAAATGTTTAATTCTTATCCATCTTCAGATTTCACTTGCAATGAGGTGTTACTAGGAAAAGAGAGGGTAGGTGAAGCATAATAGCATGGAGTTTAAGAACATGAACATTAAAAAATTGAACAAGCCATAAATAAGCTCATAAAGAAAAAATTCCCAGGACCAGATAGATTTACAAGTGAATTCTAATGAACATTTAAGGAACAATTAAGGAGGTAATAGAATCCAAGAAAATTCCTTTTATGACACAAATATCATTTTAATACCTAAAGCAAGCGGGCAAAAACAGAAAAGAAAACCATAGGCCACTTTCTCCAATGAATATTGATGCAAAAATGTTAAATTAATTACTAGCAAGGTGATTATAGCAATATATCACAAAGATCATATGCTATGAGCAGGTGAGATTTATACCAAGAATGCAGAAATAGTTCAATATTAGGAAAATTATAAACATAATTGACCATATCAATGACAAAAACAACAAAAATCAAATTATCATCTCAATAGGTCCAAAAAATTTTGACAAAATACAGCACTCATTCCTATTTTAAAAATACTAGAAAGCATAGGAAAAAATGAAGCCTTTCTTTTTTGCTTTTTTTTTTTTTGGATGGGGGGAAAGTTGGGCAATTGGGGTTAAGTGACTTACCGAAGGTCACATGTCTGGTAAGTGTGTCAAGTATCTGAAACTCCAGGGCCAGTGCTCTATTCACCATGTCATGTAGCTGCCCCTGAAGCCTTTCTTAAAATGATAAGTAATATCTATGTAAAACCAAGAGCAAATATTATCTGTAATGGGGATAAGCTACCTTTTCAATAAGATCAGGAGTGACACAAGGATGCCCATTATCACAATTATTATTTCATAATACTAACAATTCAATAACAATAATAATTCAATGATAGCTCTAATTTGCATTTCTCCAATCAATAGTGAGTTAGAGATTTTTATGTGACTACAGATAGCTTTGATTACTATAGCCATTTGAAAAATACTCTAAAGCACTATTAATTGGAAAAAATGCAAATTAAAACAATTTTGAGGTGCTATTTCATACCTATTAGATTGACTAATAGGACAGAAAAGGCAATGACAAGTGTTGGAGGGGGTGTGGGAAAATTGGAACACTAACGCATTGTTGGTGGAGTTGTGAACTGATTCAACCATTCTGCAGGGCAATTTGGAACTATAAAATGCATGCCCTTTGACTTAGCAATACCACTATTAGGTCTGTATTCCAAAAGAGATTTTTTAAAAAGCCAAAAAAGAAAAGGACCTATATGTACAAAAATATTTATAGCAGCTCTTTTCTGGAGCAAAGAATTAGAAACTGAGCAAATGCCCATCAGTTGGGTAATGACTGAATAAATCATGCTATATGATTTTGATGGAGTATTATTATACTATTAGAAATGATGAGCAGGATTCTTTCAGGAAAACCTGAAAAAACTTGCGTAGGCTGATGCAAAGTGAAATATACTGTATACAAAATAACAGTAATATTTTAAGATGATCAGCTATGAATGACTTAGATATTCTAAGCAATACAAAAATGCTGTCCATCCCCAGAGAAAGAATTGATGGTGTCTGAATACAAATTGAAGCATGCTTTTTTTTCCCCTAAACTTTATTTTTCTTGAGTTTTTTTGGTCTATGTGTTTTTTCATAACACCATGGTTATGGATATGTTGCATGACCATACATGTATAACCTATATCGAATTGCTTGCCTTCTCAATGAAGAGGGGTAGAGAGGGAGGAAGATAAAAAGTTTGAAACTCAAAGTTTTAAAAATGAATGCTAAAAAGTTTTTACATGTAACCGAAGAAAAATAAAATACTAAATAAAAAATAAATGCCAGCTCTAGTAATAAGACAAGAAAATAAAACTGAAGGAATGAAAATATGCAACAAGGGAAAATATCACTACTTTCAGCTGATACGATTGAATACTTAGAGAACTCTAAAGTATCAACTAAAAAACTAGTCAAAACAATGAACCTTAGTGCAGTTGCAAGATAGAAAATAAACCTACATAAAATATTAGCATCTTTCTGCATTACCCTTCTCCCCAACAAAACAAAATAAAACAAAATCAACCCACCAGGAAGAGAAAGGGAGAGTCCATTTAAAATAACTGCAGACATTATAAAATGCTAGGAAGCCTACTTGCCAAGACAAACCCAGGGACCATATGAACACAATTACAAAGCCCTTTTAGCATAGAGATCTAAATAATTGGAGAAATATTGTTCATGGATAGGCTGAACCAATACAATAAAATTACAATTCTACCAAAATTAATTTACTTATTCAGTGCTATACCAATCAAACTACTAAAGACTTTTTCTTTATTTTTCTTCCCTTTTTAATTGTTATTTTCTTCCTCCTACCCACTTTACGTGCCCCCAACATGACTAGTATGGAAATATGTTTTTGGGACTTCACATGTATACTTGATATCATATTGCTTGCCTTCTCAATAGGTAGAGGAAGAGTGGGAAGGAAGGAGATAATTTAGAGTTCAAATTTTTTAAAAAGTGAAGATTATAAATGAGTTATTTAAGAAAATCATAATGAAGTAATTCATTATTTTCTTAGCTTATAACTTCTGAAAGTTTTTGTCTCCTCAAATCAGCCAAGCTCTATTGATGTTGCATATTTGTTATAAGAAATTTTGTAGTTCATTTTAGTGTAACAAAGTGTCTCTGGGTAATCTTAAAGCAGTATAAACTAGTCTGTGGCTCTGAAGCCTGAATGCTGTATGACCTACCCTAATTGTGGGAAGAATTATTGCTATCATTTGCTTTCTTTTTTCATTTGTGGAGCCATGAGTCCAGAGAGCTACTCCCCTGACACCTGAAGATGAATGATTAAAGGGTCACAGGATGATTAGACATCAGCAGATAGGCCGGGAGGGAGTATCCATTATTCTTCGGATCTAGTTTGCTTCTTAGCTGAGCTCTAACAATGAGCTAAGATCTAGTATTACAGAATCACAAAATTTAGAGACAGACAGGACCTCTGCAGTCATGTAGTCCAAATAATAGCTCAAAGGAACCCCCATTGCAACATACTTAACTTGTTCATCCATCCTATTCTTGAAAACCTCCGAGGTTTACAAGGTTTTCACTACCTCTAAAGGCAGCCCATTGTACTTTTGGACAGTTTTAATTAGAATTTTCCATGGCATCAGGTCCATATTTTCCTCTTTGTAACTTCTATCAATTCTCCAGATTCTGCCATTTGGGGAGAAAGAGAACAAATCTAATCCCTCTTTTACAGCTATCATGTGCTCCCAAGTCTTCTTTTCTCCAAATCAAAATTCCCTATTCCTTTACCTAAGAATTACAAGACATATATTCAATTCCTCTCACTGAGCTGGTTACCTTCTCTGGATACTCTGAAGTTTTCCTTTTAAAATTGTAGTGCTCATAACTGAACACAACAAATGTGATCTGAATAGGGCAAAATCTAACTCTGGCCCAAGATCACATTAGTTTTTTTTACTTCCACATCATATTGCTGATTCATATTGAGCCTGTAGTCCACTAAAACTAAGATGTCTTTTTCAGACATGAAACAATGCCTTTTCACCCCACCCTTTAGAGTCTGATTTTATGAAAATGGAAGATTTTATATTTATGCCTATTTCATTTCTTTTTTTATTAGGTAAAGCCCAATGCCCTATCCTCTCAAGATCTTTTTGGATCCTGACTCTAATCCAGTTGGTTAAATTACCCTTCCATCTTTTGTCATCTACAAATTTATTGAATATGCTGACTATGCCTTTATCCAAATTGTTGATAACAATGTTAAACAGCATAGAGCCAAACAAAAATTCCTGGAGTACTCCATTCAAGATCTTTCACTCACTTGACACTGTCCCATTAATGACTCTTTGAGTATGGCTATTCCACTAATGAAATAGTATGCTATTACATCTAATTGTATTATCCAAATAGTCTTTTTAAAAAGGAATTTGAAGGGAGGTCCACCAGGCAAACATATTTGAACCACAAATACCCAATATGAAAAGAAACATTTGCTAGAAAGCACTGTGGGATCTCAGGGAAATGAACTAAGAAGTCTATAGTAAGATCTCAGGATCACATAGCCTCAAGAAAGGAAGTAGCCCAGATGCCTGTCTAAGACTGCAGAATATTTAAAAAAAAATTTTTTTACCATAAAATGTGGCACCAGTAATTATATCTGGCTAGTGGATTTATTTCACAAATCCAGCAAGAGTAGGTGAGCTAAGAGAAAGAGAGATGTACAAAGGTTACCACCCTCTTCAGCAGAGTATAGTCATTCCCATGGTCAGTGAAAGACACTTCAAAAAAGAGAAACAAGTGGATTCCAAAGAATGAATAAATTAATGAGAGAATTAAAAAAGCACTTATTAAACACTTACTATCTATAAAGCTAGATGCTAATCACTAAGACTATAAATAGCAAATCAACACAATCCCTGTTCCTAAAAGTTCACATTCTGATAGGAAGAAACAATATATAATGCACGTACTCCAAAGGAAATGCTCCCCCTGCCCAGCATGTATCAGGACACTAAAGCAAGGTTCTTCACATGCCTTTAATTCTGAAGTGGGGCAGTGGATAACTCCAAAAATTGGAGTCTCTTAATTATTTAAGACTATAATTGTGTACCACATCTGAATGGCTCCCTTTCACAGGCCAACTAGGTGGTGTCCTGGGCCAAGAGTCAGAAGGACTTAAATTTAAATCCAGCTTCAGATACTTACTAGCAATGTGGTGTCGGGCAAGTGACTTTCCCTCTGCCTCAGTTTCCTCACCTGTAAAACAGAGATCAAAATAGCACCCACCTCCCAGGGTTGTTGTGAAGATTAAATGAGATAAAGTACTTAGCATAGTGCTTGGCACATAGTAGGTATTTAATAAATGTTTATTCCCTTCCCCTCTCCATCAGTGTGTAACTTCACTGTTAGTGCAATGATCTAGAGACTTGTCATGGGCCAGGAAGGAAGATCAGAGGGAGAAACTGTATTCCATCATCATTGCATTAAATGGCATACGCAAAGGACTTACCACAAGATGACCTAATTAGAAAGAATGTACTAGAAAGTGGTAGGGGAAATGTCAAGTGAGCACAAACACCTCTCCTGCCTCTAAAAAGACCCCTAAAACTCCCAAGCAGAGAAAGATAATGGAATTATATGTGAACAGATTCAGTTTCCAGTGCAGGATAGAAATACAAGTAAAGATATTGATCAGGCAATTGGAAATATGGAACTAAAATACAGCAGAGAGAATGGGACTGCACAGATTTGGGAGTCATTTGTATAGCAATCATAATTGAACCCATAGAGGGAAAAGTTTAGATGGAAATGAAAGGAGTAAAAAGGCCAGGACTTTTTTTTTTTTTGAAGAGGAGAGGGCCTATTATGAATTAGTGAAGCACATCAAGAAAGAACAGTCAGACAGGTGGAACGATAAATAGGAGAGAGCAGTATCACAGAAGCCCAGGAGAGGGAAAACAGCTAAAAGGAGAAGCATGGGCAGCAAAGGCAGCAATACTTCAGAAAAATCAAGGAAGATAAGAACTGAGAAAAAAATCATCTGATTTAAGAATTAGGTAGTCAGTAGCAACTTTTAGCAAGTAATTTGAATAGAATGGTGAAAGTCAAAAGCCAGATTACTTAGTAGTAAAAAAAAATTAAAATCTAAAAGAAGTGTTGTGTGACATTTTCAAATAGCACAAGGGAGAAGAAAAAAGCCCACATCCTGTCCTGAGAACAAATTGGAAGTACTAGGGAATCCAAGTCCAGAGAGGAGAGATGGTGGAAGGGAGATGAGTCTTGAAACTTGCTTATAGAAGACAAATTAGTATAACAGTGTACTTCTGTAGGCACCTAGTACTGCAGAAAGGAGTTCAGAATCAAGCACTTATAACTGAAAAAGATGTACTAATATATTAGCAATACTTCCAGTTTTTGAAACAGAAAATATTTGGGAAGATTATATGAATACTACCATTTGAGGTGCTTAGTTTTAACTTGTAACATACTCATGCATTTCAGTTTCTGTTTTTTCTTTGAATGCAAAGAGTGATATCATTAATATTTTATAATTGCTTGTTAGCAAAAATGTAAACTACACAAGATCACAATACAGAATCTAGTAGCTGTGTGAACATGTAAATTATTGAAAATGTTGTCAATCTAACACTTATTTTGACTCTGAACCACACCCTCCTTGCCACACATGAATGAAGAAGGAAAATGCTTGCTTGTTGTCCTACAAATAGAAAGAGGTAACTATGAGAAGGTAATTTTAAAAAACCTAGTGAGGGAGTGGAAAGGGTTAGGAGGATGTTATATTCTTAAACTGAGTGGGGTGATAGGAACTTTTTTTTTTAACTAAAGAGCATTTATTGTATTCTCTACTAAGCCTTTTGAGTTTTGAGGACATAACTAAATTCTGGAAAACCTTTGCACATAAGAGTAAGCACAGCGAACATTATAAGCAGATATGAACAGCTGGAAGAACTGGAACCAAGTGCTAACTGACCAAGGAGAAATTTTCAGCTACTTCTTAGTAAAAAAAAAAAAAAGAAAGAAAAAGAAAGCAGGGAGGGACAGGGGCTTCAGATTGAATGAGACAAAAATCTCCTAATACATTCAACCTTGGCTAGATTGTAACAAAATGGAAGCAGGACTTCTATCATACAAAGTTCCCACTACAGCACACTGTACACACCCGTTTTCCATGCCCTCCCCCCATCCCCCCAAGGCTGCCACTTGGATTATTTGCCAGCTGGTTGGGCCTGCCGCCGGAGAAGCACTTAAATCTTCTCTTTGATCCAATCTTTGTTGTAGGGTTGGCATGTCTGAGTGTCCGCTCGGTACACAAGGCAGCTAAGATCTGCCAGATCATCAATGAAATCAAACAACTGACTGATGTCATATGTGATGGAGGGACTGTAGGGATTCATTCTCTTCAGATGCTCTTCATACATTTTACAAACTCCTTCCATGCATTCATTTACTGATTCATAATCAGCATAAGTTTGGCCCTCTGGCCTCTTGGTAGGTTGTACCAACAAAATGGTATGAGACATCATACTGAGTTCTGCCGCTGCCGCCGCCACAGCCACTGCACACGAGCTGAGCCGCAACACCGCTAACAGCCAATCCCCGCAAGAAGAGCCACCGGAAGGATGATAGGAACTTTGATGAAGATAGGGTGGGAGGGGGGAGGGGGGAAGACGGTGATTTGCATGAATCCAGCCTGAATCTTACCCATTAGTCACTTTCCAGAGATGAGATTTTACTAGCTAAGCCACATACTCTTGAGGATGACCTAAGCTGAGAAAGAAGCAGGGAACATACATGTAACAGTGCCCATTTGGTAATGTTAATGAAATATGAAGATCTTCCCCATTCATTAATAGGCCTATGTAACCACATATGTCCCCTTTTCCCTCAGAACAGGAGCCATGTTCCACTAGGTCTAAAGGTACACATGTCTTTCAATCATGGATGTCTTGCTGCTTTCACAGCTGTGATACATCCTGAGTCACATTGAGGGAGGAACTTGCCTAAGGAGGAGCTTGCTTATAGGAAAGTTTGCTCCTAGAAAGTCTTTCCTCACGTTTTGATACTAAGTTAATTATGACACTGAGTCATGAGGGTTGTAATGCCTTCTGGGTCTAAGCCTATTAGTTGAAAACTATATATATATATATATATATATATATATATATATATATATATATACTGGGAGGTTGGTATTTTACTTTGGAGGGGTTCACTTATGATAAGGACCTTTTGATTCCTTGGATGAGACTCTGAATAGCTATTTGTTAGGAGCCTCCCCCTCACTACTCAGAGGTTTGTGCTCTCTCAATCCTACAGTGTATGTAGGTAGCTGTATTATTTTGTTCAGACAGTAGGATCCCTGTCTGTTGAACCTCTGTGCTAATTTCTGTGCTTGTACTTTCTACTTATCTGTAATTAAAGTAAGTTGTTGGCCCTTCCTTTAGCAAATCAGATCAAAGAACCTGTGAAAACAGGCCATCCTGGGTATGCCAGGGTGTTTGTTACTATATCATTCTTTCTGGAAAGCATAGTTGAAGCTAAGTTCCTTTGTGATATTTCATGTGCTCATAGTCCTTTCTCTGTCCCTTCTAAAGATCCATATTTTCTAAACTCTTTTTTCAAATACAGCCCCATTGATTTCTAATAGAGTACCATCACTTCTGAACTCTCTGCCAAACTAACTCAAGCCTTCATTGATACCACCTCCTTCAGCTTCCTCTCCCCTCTGATTGGAGTTCTGAAGGCCAGAGTGCCAAACTCCTCCAATGTCTTCCTTTATGGAGAAGAGAAACTGGACTTAGTTCACTTCATTTTGCATCTGCTGCCTTTTTGGTTTTAACTCTATTGGGAACTAGATGCTTCCACACTGGATACTCCCTGGTATCCCTAGTTCCACCCTTTCCTGCCTCCTTTTGTGTGTTATCTCCTCCTCAAAATGAGACAAGGTAAAAGAGAGAGCTCACTCAACTGGTCCCTTCCTTGAATCACAGAAACAGCTCATTAGGTGTGTCTGTTGAAGACATGATATGATGGAAAAGAAAGGGTGTGGGAGAAGATGGCAGTGTAGAAGCAGCAAAGCACCACAGCTCCCACACAAACATGCTAAAAAACTCATAAAATAGGACTCTAAACAGATTTTCAAGATCCAAAACTCTCCAAAAGACAGAAAGCACATCTGTTGCTACAGGCAGCACAGCAGGCGGGGCTCTTCCCAGCAGTCTGGGAGCCGCGGCCGAAAACCCAGCAGGCTCAGGCCCTGGGGCATCGGGCGGGGAACCGCATCTATAGGAGAGCAGACAGGCTACACTGGAGGCACAGTTACCACATTTATCAGGCCAGAAGACAAAAAGGCTAAGAGAAAGGGCAGTGGATTTTGCTAACTGGGGAGGAGAAGAGCGGGTCCGGCCAAACTGCTCCCAGGGCAAGGAAGCAGTGGGAGGCGGCTGTAGCAACAGGAATGGAGAAGCAGCAGGTTCCACTGGGCTGCTTCAGAGCCCTCGGCCTGCAGATAGCAGGGAGGCTGACGCGATCCGTGGGGGCCAAGGGCTCTTGCGTTGAGTGGCCTGGATCTGGATCGTGGTCTTGAGTGGTGGTCCTGGGGTGCGCTTTCAGTGAGCCAAAGCTGGAGGGGGGCTGCAGCATCCCACTAATAGCTCCGGCAGCTGTGAGGGCCGCAGCAATTTGGGACAGAGCTGTCCCCCTCCAGGAAGCAGAGTTCCACAGAGCTAAAATACCAAGCAATTAATAGACTGGCCAACATGAGAAAAAGGAAGCAGGCTAGGAACATCAGTAAAACTCTAGAATCCTTTTTTATGGACAAAAAATATCAAAGCATGGAGCGGGAGGAAGACAACTCAGTCAGAACTCCCTCACCAAATGCTTCCAAGACACTGGAAGAATGCCTACTAACTATACATCAACTGAAAAAGGACTTTGAAAACCAAATAAGAGAAGTGGAGGAAAAATTGGAAAGAGAAATGAGAATGA
>JAQQSW010022267.1:0-10492 GCA_028646575.1 Pseudocheirus occidentalis
ACTAGAATGAGAGGAGACAGGGAGAGACAAAATGGGGTTAATCATCCCATATAGAAGAGGCAAGGGATAACTATTACAATTTTACTTTCAATTACTCTCATTGAATTTGGCTTAGGGAAGAAATGGCATAAACTCTAACCTGGGCATCATGCCACACAGGAGAGTAGGGGGCATGGGGATGAGAGGGGGGATGATGGAGGGGAAGGCAGGGTCTGGGGAAGGGATTCTGGAAGCACACACTTCAGTAAAGAGACAGGGACAGGGTAGAGAACAGAACAAGAGTGGGGGAGGGATAGGAAGGAGAGACAGATGATCACTGTCACAATATGTCCACTATGAAGATGTTCTGTATAATCACGCATCCACAGCCTGTACTGAATTGATTGTTCTTACAGTGGAGGTGGGTGACAAGGGAGGAATTGAAAGCATTTAGAATTTAAAGTTCTGCAATACCTGCAAGTAGGAATTAAGATATACAGGGGCTGGGATAGGGAGACCCACCCTGCCCTTCCAGAAAGTAAAAGAGCAGAGCAGGGGAGGGGCTTTACAGTGGGATTGCTGTTTTAGGGTTGGGGCAGGGGCAAGATGGGGAGAAAATGTGTAATTCAAAAATGTCATGAAAATGAATGATATAAACAAGAAAACAAATTTAAAAAATATTTTCAAAAAAAGCTTTCCTCTCCTTCACTGCCAAATTCCTGGAAAAAGCTGCCTGTGTTTGTCACCTGGATTTCCTCTCTTCTCTTTCCTCAACCCCTTGTAATCTTGCATCTGGTCTTATTACTGAATTGCTTTTTCTAAGGTCACCAATGATCTCTTAATTGTCAGCTCCAATGGCCTCTTCTCAGTCTTCATCCTTCTTGCCCTCTCTATAGCATTAGATGCCATTGTCCACCCCCTACTCCTAGAAACTCTCTTCTCACTTAGTTTTCCTGACAAACATCTCCCCAAAGAAAAGATAGAAGAAGACATCTCCCCCCCCCATCTAGACACCTTCACAGAGGTGAGAGGGCCACATTGATGATGATCACTACATTTTCAGATTTCTTTGCTGATTGGTTTATCTCTTCTTTTTCTTTTCTTAAAGAAAGATTTTTTTATTAAATGGGATAGCTTTCCAGGAGGGGAGGAGAAAGAAAAATAGAGGGGGAAATTTATGCAAATGTAAGTAAAAACAAAAGCTATCAATAAATTTTTATTTAAAAAATATTCCCCACGCTTCTTTTTCTACTTACTGTCTTGATGATCTCATCAGATGACTCCTTAATCTACATATCTACATACACAGCCATCTTCTCTCTGTCTGTCTCTCTGTGTCTGTGTCTGTCTCTCTTCACTAAGGTACAGTTTTGTATCTCCAGCGGCCTACTGGACAAATCCATCTAGATGTCCCATAAGCATTTACAATTCAACATGTCCAAAACAGAGCTCCTTATCTCCTCCAACTCCTGCCATCACTTTTTCTAAATTTCTCATTTCTGCTGAGGGGACTGTCCTGTTTACAGTCACCTAGGATTATAACCTCCAAGTCATTCTTGACTCTTCATTTTCCATTAGCCTCCATATTTAACCAGTTGCCGAGTCTGTTCCTCTACCATGTCTCTCCCTGAAAACTGCCACTTCTCTAATTTAGGCCTTTGTCATCTGTCACCCTTACATAGCTTTCTCATTGTTTTCCCTGCCTTAACCTTCCCTTAATCTTCTTAGACTTCCAAGGGGTCTGGAGTTAGATCTTGGGAGTTCTATGAACCTAGGAAAAAATTGCATCTTTATTTTTACTAACTTTTAGTTTCTTTCCTCATTCTATGTATTTTATTTTATCCATTTACAAATACAATTCTAAGAGGGAATCCATAGGCTTCACTAAACTGCCCAATGAATCTGAGACCCACAAAAGGTTAAGAACCCCTGAGATGACCTCTTTCCTCTTCAGTCTATCCTCCACACAGCTGCCAAGATGATATTTCTAAATCATCTAACCATGTTACTTTGCTTAAGAAGCAAATACAAACTCTTCTGATTGGCATTTAAAGCCCTTCACAATCTGGTTTCAACTTGTCATTCCTGGCTAATTGTACATTCTTTCCCCTCTCATATTCTAGCTTCTGGCCAAACTGTCCTACTGGCTATACCCTTAGCATGATATTCCATCTCCCGTCTCATGAACTTTTACACAGGCTTCCACTTTCTCCATCCCCCATTAACCTTTGCCTCTTTAAAGCCCTAGTTCTCTTCAAGGATCAGCCCAAGTACCTCATCTTGCAAGAAGCCTTTCCTATCCTCCCAGTTGTTGGTGTTCTCCTAACACTGCAAAAGATACTTTTACTTTTTTTGTATTTGCTTACATGTGCATCTGTCATCTCCATCCACAAGCCTACCCCCTCCCCCTCCATATAAAATGGAAACCATCAGAGTGTGGGAATTGTTTCGTTTCTTTGTATTCCCAGCACCTAGTATATATAGTACCTAGCCCATAGTTAACCCCTCTTTAATGAAAGCTAAATGTTTAAATGTTGCTGAAGACGACCTTTATCCCTTTACCATTCCCAGAATATGTTGGCCTATCCACCCAATGACCCCACAGACCTCAGGTTTACCTCTTCACTTTCTGTTGACTCAACTTATCTGAAATAACATGCATCTGTACTCTTGAATTCCCAGTATAACTTTAGTTGGGATGCCTTTTCCCCATGTTGTCATGGAGAGAGTAGGACAGAGTTGTGCTTGGATACCCAAAAGAGTCTCAGGTTTCCAGTAGCCTTGAAGGGGACACCTGCCCAAAGTTTTGGGTAGCACTTGGCAGAGACAGAAAAGAAGGAAGACTGTGTACTACTCCTGCTGATCCTAGCAAGGCATTTGTTACTGAAAATAGAGTGTACTAAGAAGATACGGGTAGGCAAATGAGTCTGTGGGACAAGAGCAGATTGGAGGACCAAGAGCCACGTATCCCACCTTGCCTCTAGACCAGCCGGCTGGGAGTTCTTAACCTGGAGTCTGACTTGTTTTGTATTTGGTGGCATGTCATACTGGTGCACAGGGAAAAGGGGTCCCTGCCATAGTGTCAAAAATGTATATTTCTATTATCTTCATTAGTATTATTGTTGTTGTTACATTTCCAGCCTTATTTTGCTGGGGTTTTTTTTTAACAAAAATGTTTTTGATAACTGTTTCAATATAATTGATTTCCTTTGTGATCAAATATATTTTATTTTGTGAATTTTAAAATACTATTCTGAGAAAGGTCTGCAGGTTTCACCAGACTTCCAAAGACAGAAAAAAAGGTTAAAAGCCCCTGCAGTCAATCATTTTGTTGCTTACTTGTTGGGTAAGATTCCTGTCCAGCCTTCTAACTGAATGGATGCTTGTTAATAAGCTGCCCCCCAAGGCATTTCTCTCCCCACCCACTAGCAGAGTCTCAGAGCCCTACCCCAGAGCCAGGACTAAACACACCATGCAGTTGTTCAACAAGGTAGGCACATAAATATCTTTGCCAACACCTGTTTTGGGAAGGCAGTAACACTGGGATTCTACGAGATCCAAAACACCGGAATAATGCAGTTACAGAGCAGGGCAGCAGCTGTTCCTTTCCATCACACAAATGAATGCATATCTGTCCTGTAGCATGGTATTGAAACTTTAATTTTAAAAAATGTGTTAAAGAGAAACATGGAAGCTGGCCGAATGTTCAGGTGGTGTCTCAAAGAATTTTAGTACTTTTGTGAGATCACAGAGGGTCCAGAGTCTGGTCCTTAATTTGAAGATTCAGAAACTCAATTTTATTAGTTCACCCTGGGCTGATGAGATTACACAAAAACTATTTATGCTATCCAGATTCCCAAGAGGCTGGTACCAGAATGTCAATGGATTGAAAGTGGGAGCTAGATATGCCTCCATAATGAGTTACTGGGATACCTCATCAGAGCACTCCTTCCTGGTTGATAAGTCCACTTGGGACTTATCATAAAGCGGCATGCATACACTCTAAACAAAGAAACTTGGGTATTCCTAAGGCACATTCCCATCAAATTAGGAGAGCTTTGTAAATTACCTTTCTCCATTGTATGGTGATTTCTAACCAATAAAACCAGCATGGGTTGGTTATGATCCCTCCCTAGATCTATGCTGCACTCCAATGTTGCTCGACTTTCTTCCTACTCCACTTAGTCACTTACTGTCTCAATCTCATCTTCTCAGAAACCTTTTCCTCTTTCCTCTCCCCATAGCTCAACCCCCGCCCCCACTTGAAGCAGATGGCTATCCAAAGGAAGCATCCTCAGCTACCTTCTCCACTTCTCTTATTTAAAAATCTCTACAGCTTTGGTTTCAAGGACACCCTGCACTCCTGTATCTTGTACTTTTTTGTGTCTCACTCCTTTGTTGATTCCTCATCTTTCCCAAGGATCTATCTATGGTCACTCTATGGAGAGTACTCTCCCTTTACAATTTCATCTTGTCCCACAGTTTTAATTACTATCTTCATCCAGATGATTCCTAATTCAGTATATCTCCACCCTGATCTCTCTTCTGAGCCCCAAACTCACATTTACAATTACCTGCAGGACAACTCCACTCAGATGTCTCACTGGCACCTCAAATTTAACATAATCACAACTGCATTTATTATTTTGGCCCTAAGCAGATTCTTTCAGAATTCACCATTCCCATCTGTGACACTGTCATGCACCCAGTCTCTATGTCCACAACCTTGGTGTTTCCTTTGACTTTCATCCTCTTCTTTACCTCCTTACTATCTAAGTCTTCTCCATTCTTGACAACCATATTTCTCATATTGGTGCCTTCCATTTACCTTATGCTCATCATGTCAGCCTATTCCCTCTTTCATCCTCTATTCCTCCCATCCATTCTTCATATTGCTAGAAACGAAACTTAATTCCATTCATTAAACATTTATAAAGCAGCTAGATTGTGCTTAATATAACTGTACTATGTGCAGGGTATACAAAAATGAAAGATGACATAGACTCTGTCCTCAGGGAGCTTATAATCTACTAGGGTGGATCCCACTTGTTCATAAATATGACTAAAAGAAAATGATACAGGCAAAGAAGTACTCTAGGAACTTAGTGGAAGGAAACTTTCAGCTTGGGGGATTAGGGAAGGCTTGATGGAACATGGTACCTGAGCTGGACCTTGAAGAAAGATAAGGATTTCACCAGGAGGAGCTGAAACAGACAAGCCTTCTAAGTGGAGGCAACATTCTTTGAAAATGCACAGAGAAGGAACAGCTGTCCTATTTAACTGGAATGGAGAGTAGGCATAAGGGAACAATGTCAACTGTTTTGGTTGTGTTTGTTCAGTCATTTCAGTCATATCCAACTCTTCATGACCCCATTTGGGGTTTTGTTGACAAAGATAATGGAGTGGTTTGCCATATCCTTCTCCAGTTCATTTTATTTATTTGCTCATTATTATTATTTTTATTTTAAACTTAAATACAAATCCATCTCATTTTATAGATGAAGAAACCAAGGCAAACAGGGTGAAGTGACTTGCCCAGCATCACACAGCTAGTAAGTGTCTGAGACCAGATGTGAACTCATGAAGATGAGTCTCCCTGATTCCAAGGCTAGTGCTCTATCTACTGTGGACTAAGTCTGGAAAAGTAACAGCAACAGCAACAACAACACTAGTGGACATAGCAGAAACATAAAACTTTCACGTGATGACTGGAACCCCTACTCTCCCTGCCCTTATATATCAGAGGCACCTACTACTAAGAGTAGCCTCCAGCTCGGGTCTGTTTTAGAATTTCCTCAAGGTCTAGTGAGGTCCCAGGATAACATGCTTGACTTGGCTCAGCTGCCACCAACAACAATAGGAAAAGTGAAGATACGTGGGAAGGAGTGAAGGAAGAACATCTCCAAGCTTTAAGCTTCACACAATGAGAGATGCTTGACCAAGCAGGAAGCATCTTGCCTGGAAGGGTGGGGAGTAGGACACAGGACCAATTTGTCCTAACTGCTTGAAATGGAAAAACAGGACTTTGGGTTCAGCAGGGTGAATGAAAAGGTTTCCACAGCTGGCTTAAGAGGTCCTTTGTGTGGGAGGGGAAAGCTAGGAAAGAACAGAAAGTTTGGAATCTCCCAGAGACATTTCTGACCTGGAACTATTCCTGAAAGAGCAGAGGTTCAAGTAGCCCTAAAGGTTTTTGGTCCTGGCTATTTGATTCTGAATGAGTCATAAAACAGATCAGTGTAATCCCTCCGAGGTCCAGCTTCTCAAGAGCCCTTATCATCTATTAGGGAAGAGAATAAAGTCAAGAGCAGCAACAACTCATGAGAAAGGGCAAGAAGCCACAGGGGGTAAGCAACCAGGAGCCATGGCACCATGGTGAGCTTCTGCAGAAAGAATAGTAAACAGCAGTGTGACAAAGAACACCTGTCAAAAATGGCTAACAGCAGCATCAGTATGGTACACTAGTGGTGAAAAGAAGCCTTCATTACAGGGCCATGGAGAAATGACCAGAGAAAAGGGCAGCTGAAAAGCAAAAAAGCATAGGGTTCCTACCTGTAGGAGAAAAGTGGAATGTCACCTCTTGTCAGAAGGATCCTATCCAGGGTAACACTGCTAGTTCTTTGGACTTGCCAGGTCCCTAGAGATGAGGAATCCAGAAGAAAGAAAGGTTTCTCCTACCTCTCTAGTGACACTGAGCTCTTTTTCTTGGTTGGAAATACACAGCATTTAGGACTGTATTACAAGTCTGAGGGGATTGTATATGTCCCTTTGGGAATATGGAAGTCCCAACACAAAAGGAAAAAGGCTTTCTTGACTGTGTATGAACATTTGGTATAAGTTCTTTGTGTCTCCTTTACTGTGTTGAATAAAGTGTTGATGCCCTGAAAGTCAAAATGCTTGTAAGGGGGAAATGGTGGCCACCCAGTGGGGGACATACCATATGCTGACATTAATAGATCCCACATTGGAAGGGTCAGATGAACCAAAGAAATAAGGCATCCCTAAAATGTACTTAGAAGCTTTGTTTAAGGAGGGATCCTCTTACACAATGGATATCACACCATTTTTATAGTGCTTTTGAAGGTTGCAAAGCACTTTAAACACGATATTTCATCTCATCATCATGATAACTCTCTTAGGCCAGTATAACAGATACTATTTTTTTTTTATTTTACAGATGAGGGAAGTAAGGCTCAGACAGATTAAGTACCAAGTTCATGAGGAGTTAAGTTGTGTGGTTAATAAAAGTCAGAAGTGAGATTCCAACCCAAGTATCTCCTTACTCAAAACTAAAATGCAATGGTCTCTTTCCCATTATGCCACATAACATATGTTGTAGCTGGATTGTGGAGGTCTTCTAAGGAGGATGGCTCCAAAATCTTCAGAAGATCCCTATTGCCTGAAGTTCCTTCCCATTCTATTAAAAACCCTTCAAAGTTTGGTGCTATGCCTTGCCTTTCTTATGTACTTTTTTTATCCCTGTCTTATACCACTTCCTTCCATGTACTATAGAGTCCCCCAAAACTCAGTGACACTATGTCTCCCAAACATACACAATGCTTTCCCATCATATCAATCAATACACAGGCATTTAGCACCCCCTATGTGCCAGGTGCTGTGCTTGGTACTAAGGATACAAAGAGAAAAATCACATAGTCCTTGTCCTCCAAGAGCTTATATACTTACATATTATAATATAATGTGTACGTTATAACATATAATATATTATGTTAAGTATAATATATGTATATGCAATATAGAGAGATACATGTATATATTTATACAGTTACATAATACATAAGTATAGCTGAGTATATGTACATACATATACATGTACGTATATACATATGTATGTATGTATGTATGTACATGAGCAAGGGATAACAGTAAAAGTAAGTCCTCATTTGGGGGAGAATTGATTTATTTCTACTTCTCTTGCTTGACTTCAGTAAATCACTTCTCTATAGCCCTCCCACATGATACCCCATGTCCCATTTCTGTATATTTGCAGTTGCTGTGTTCCATGCCTGAAATCCATTCCCTCTTTACCTCAACCTTCCAGAATCCTTCTCTTCCTTTAAGATGAAACTTAAATGCCATCTTCCATATAAAGTCTTTCCTGATCTTGCTACTAGTGCCCTTCCTCTCAAATTCTGTTGTATTGTATTGAGCTATTTGTTCTGCATATATTTGTAATTTTTAGCTTTATATTTATTTTGTAGATAAAGTATGGTTTTGTGTTTTCCATTACAATGTGAGATCCTTGCCAGTAGCAATATTTCATTCTTTGTACTTGTATGCCTGTATTTAGCACAGTGTTCGGCAAACAGTAAATCCTTAGTAAATACTTTTTGGTTGCTTCACTGATTGTTTGATTCACCTGCTGAATACTTACTTACAGCATCACAGAACTTCACTGTTGGTGGTCACTGGTTGTTTTTTTTTGAGGGGAAAAGGATGACTTTAGGTAGGAATCATTTAAAAAAAAATTTTAAATGAGCATTATTTAAGAAAGAATATGTATCAAAACCCTCCCATTCAAATCCTATTATTTTTTCCCAAAAATTTCTCTTGGAAACTTTAGTAAAGTATATTTCTAAACACAATGGAGTTATTGAATTTTTAAAGCTATTTATGAAACTTTTGGTTTCATAAACAAACTAGACTTCAGAAGTGTTTATGTTGTTGACCTATGAAGCATGAATAAAGCTTTAGCATCTTGGAAGCTTCCTAATATTTTAGATCTTTCATGCATGTCTACAGTAGTAACATGACAGTATTTGACAGTTTGGTTTTTCTTATTCCTATTACTGAATGCAACTGGTTATTGGAGCAATGGTTTTAGTAGGAAATTTGGAATTCTATCAGTCTTTCAAAATAAATTGAGAAACATGATACTACTAAATTATTTTTTGGTTTTCTGTGAAAGTGAATTTTGTAATCTCAGTTTCAGAGTTGCAAAACCAGTGAATCAAATTTTCTTTACATTCCAAAGTCTTATGGCAATTCTAAACCCAATTAAACTGTGCCATAAGATGTTTATGTTTCAGTGATATGTAAACAATAAATCAGTTTCAGTAACTAGGTTCTTCCTCATCCCTAAAAATGTACTTTTTCTTTATTCTTGGGCATCTTGAATCATCTGATATTGAGGGCTACTCAGCTCTGGACTTCCGTCTTTGTTGGTCTTCAATTTTGGATTGACTGAGACTCTCAAGAGAAGGGTCTTTCTTCTATATCTTCAATTTCTTCCTCTAGTTCAATAATTTTCTTTCTTTTACTTTTCTTTTAGATGGTTTACATTCTCCAGATATAGATTTAGGACAAGCATTAACAAAGTGACCTGTTTCCCCACATTTGTAGCACTTAGATCAAAGTAGTCATATTTTCACAGGAACTCGCTGATTATTCCATTTTCAATAGTGATGCTTGCTTTGTTCACTCTTTCTAATAACTGCTTGTTGCCATTAAGGCCAATACTTATCTGGAAATACATACTTTCAACATAGTTAACTGCAAAAAAACCCAACAAACCAAAGCAAAACAACAACAACAAAAATCCCAAACTACCAAAAAAACCCCATAGAAACAAAAACAACTTTTTCAGCAAACCTTTGATAAAAACTGGCCCTGGAGTCAGGAGGACCTGAGTTCAAATCTGGCCTGAGACACTTAATACAAAAAACTAGTCATGTGACCTTGGAAAACTCAACCCAATTGCCCTACCTTCCCCCCTCCAAAAAGCAAAAAAAAAAGTTTTGATAGGGACTGAAGCTGTAATTTCATTATTATACAGAATTTCTATATTGGCGCCTTCTTGGAAACTTATAAGCCTTAAAGAATACTCTAGAACACTAAAAGGGTAAAGGTAGTTTCCAAGGGTCATACCACAAATGTTTGTCAGAAATGAGACTTGAACCTAGGTCTTGAGACTGGTTCTCTATTCACTATACCACACTATCTCTCCAAAGGTCTACTAATATACACACACATACACGTACGTATCAGGAATTGATACACACACACACATATACACATACACATACACATACACATACACATACATATACATATACATATACATATACATATACATATACACATACATATGCCATTTCCCAAAAGATAAAAGATAAATGGTTAAATGATACATGAAAGTAATTTTCAAAAGAAGAAATGAATGATATCAATACCATATAAAAACTCTTCTAAATCAATAATACTTAGAAAAATGCAAATTTAAACAACTGTGCAGTTCTACTTCATGCCTATAAATTGGCAAAGGTGACAAAAGAAAAAATAATGGAAAGTTTTGGGGGAGCTTAGAGGACAGGTATAGTTGGTAGACCTGTGAATTGGTCGAACTGTTCCATAAAGCTTTGAGAAACTATAACCCCAAAGTAACTAAATTGTGTAGCTTCTTTGACCTACCTATAACACTCACACCTCAAAGAGGTAAAAGATAGAGGGAAAAGACCCAGGTGTTCATTAGGGAAGAGCTGGAAACCAAGTGAGT
>JAQQSW010022268.1:2500-10492 GCA_028646575.1 Pseudocheirus occidentalis
TTAATCCTAGTAAGTTAAGGCTAGACTACTTTATGTTGAAAGAATAACAAGTCAATATTGCACAGTCAGTTTATTTCCTGCAGTCAGACTTGAATGGGTAGAGGAAAAGCTTTTAAACATAAATTTCCATTTTTTTTAAACAAATTAACTTTATGTACATTGGCCAGATAGACAAGGATAAATTTTTTAAAATAAACAATGAAAAATATTTCAATACACAGGATCAATAAAATTCAACCAGAATTTTGGAAACACAGTGAGTTACATTAAAGTCACATATAATACATGTTTTTTATCATGTACTTTTAAGACCATATTAATATCCTTTAATACAATAAAAGTAATCAGTGTGAATATCACTATTCCAAAGGAAAATTTAAACAAATATGGTAAGATTTGCATATAAAAGTGACTTGATAAAAATATGACTAACAAGATATTCAAATTTTTTAAAAATACATTTTTCATCAAAACAAAAAAACTAAATTGCTTAGACTAAAAAAGCAAATATTGGCAAAATTAGAGAAATATTTAATAGCATGTATGAGTTTATCTTTTATAAATAAAAATATTTGTATTGTGTATATTTTACATATTTTAGCACTGATGAAAGTGCTAGCATAATAAATGCTAGCATAATAAATTCCATAAAAGTCTGGCTAATTTCTAATGCAGATACTATATAATATTGCTGTATTTATATTTAATATAGATTTTAAAAAGTGGTTTGGAAACATCTACCTCCACCACAAGTTTCATATACACACACATATACACACACACACACACACACACACACACACACACACTGTGAAGTCTCATTCTCATTATTTACAACACTTTCAATAGTTATGTAATATATATGCATGTAGTGTGTGTGCATGTATATACTTGTAAAAAGTTGTGCTCACTTTATATATTTTATTTTTCCAAGAAAATGAATTACTGCTTTTCATAGTTATTGTTTAAAAAATGTATCATAAGTCCCTAGGAAAAAATCAGGCTATATGGTAAGCAAAAAAACTATCTGAATCTCATCAGACTATCTGAAGAAGTAAGTAAAGCAAAGTTTCTTTCTTCATAGAAATCCTATTATAACACACACAGTTGTACAAAAACTTAATAATCTATAATATTCATCACTTCTACAATATACACTTGGAGCCATCTTTGTTCATGTATCTGAAATAAGCTATTTTGAAGATGGTTTTCTGTTCACCTCAGTTACTGATTCCTCAACAGAGATTAATTTAAATTGTCAGGAACTTAATGCGTACTTCTGAAAAGAAGCAGAAAATATATATTACTTGAATTACAATTCAATCTGTAGGCAGCTGGGAGTCCAATTTATTCTTATTTGGGGAGGATGTAAGTCATATTTCCTAAGTAAAGATTCTAAGGAAAATATACCAAACTTATATTGCTTCAATGAAATTTAAGTTTTTTGTTTACTTAATTTATTACTTTATTAATTTACACCTAATTGGCATTTTAAAAATTCACTTTACCTAGGTGACTTTGTAACTCAGAGGAAAGGCTTTTGCATTTAAATCATAAGTTACCAAGCCAGTCTGGTTTTCATTTTTGTTTTTTACCTAGCTAATTATACTTTCCATTTGTAGTCAAATTTTAATATGAAATTAGGAAAATCTATTACTCTTTAGAAAACTTATATTGGATAATTACTTAAATGATAAACACTGAATAAAATTTTCAAGATCTGCTAAAGAATCATGAAGTGTGCCACTGATTTCTTGACTTCTGAGAAATCTTTTAAGGGTTTCTAAAGCAGTCAGTGCCTCATTTTTTGATGGCAAAGGTAGTTCTGTTTCTGGAGATCCGTCTTCATCCTCTTCATCAGAAGTATAGCAGTCAGTTTCATTTGTTTTACCCTCTTTGGTCCATGTCACCTCACTATCCGACACTGTTTCACATGTCACCAAATTCTCATCCAGGGATGCATATTCTTCCAAAGATAAACCTTCAGGAATCTCTACTTCTGCACCTAGAGCATGAGTAACTACATCTAAGCCAGTTTCAGTCTCCATATTTGTCTTTCCACTTTTTCCATGTGGTGATTTGAATCCTGCCTTTTCATAGCTTTCAACAATAGTCTCTGGGGTTACAGTCCTCCAACACAGATGCAACATGTCAACTGCATCTAGCAGAGAGAAAGTAAATTCTTTGCTGCTTTCAACAGAGTCTAAAAATTTCTTGACAAGACAGAATCGGTATTTGACCTTAAGGTTTTTAATAACACCTTGTTTCATAGCTACAAATTTGGGACATAAAGATGAAGGGAAAAAAACAAGTTGAGTGGACTTTAGAATCTTTACCTCTGGATGTGCCACTAAAGGATCAAGAAAAACCACAACTCGACGTTTCTGGGCTTGAAACTTTTCATCAAGCTTTTGCATCCATTGCTCAAAGATTTCTGAAGTCATCCATGCCATTCTGTTTGCTTCATAATCTACAGGCAGTGACTTTACATTTTTAAAACAATGTGGGTTTTTATTTTTCCCTATAATAAGCAAAGGAAGTTTTTCTGAACCATCCATATTTGCCCCGACCATGACAGTTACCCTTTCTTTGCTTAGTTTTCCAATTGAACATGCTTCCCCCTTAAATGCAAAAGTATTAGTAGGTAACATTCGGTAGAGTAGCCCGGTCTCTTTTATGTTAAATATATCCTTGGGGTGGTAATCATTTAAATAATATAGAAGCACATTTTGGGACCAGACAGTCGCAGCATCTACTGATGCTGCCACAGTTTCTACTGGCTGAGATCTGAATACTAAACCATATCTTGATTTAAAGCGGTCTAGCCAACCATTACTGCACTTAAAATCACTATGTCCCAGTTTCTGAGCAAAATCATTAGCTTTGAGACGCAACATTGGACCATTAACTGGTACGTTTAGACACTGGGCAATTCGATACCACCTCATTAATGCCTCCTCCAGATCTGTGTAAAAAGCAGTTCTGAGTCTTTTTCTTTTGGGGTCAAATCTTAAAGATTCAAAGGCTTCTAGAACCTTATCTTTATTCTTCATAATTGAAGACAGTGAATTTTTCTTTATTCCATATTTGGCTGCAATCTCTGCTTTTTTCTTACCACTTTCTACTGCATTTATGATGTCAATCTTTTCTTCAATAGACAAACTTTTCTTTTTCCTTGTTACAGAGAGCGGTAAGTGACCCACTGAAGCCTCTGCCATCTCATCCAGGTTTCTGAAGAGATTTCTTCTTTTGCTTCCTTTTACCTGCTTCCTTAAACGTTTTCCAGTGTGACACAATCTGATACAGTCTGTTCCACCTCAAATGCAAAAACTTGGCAAACATCTAAAGTATCCAAACAGTCATATGAATACTCCAAGGGATTAATATCAAAATATCTCGTTTCAGTTACTTGAGTTTATTAAAAGAAAAATTATAACCAGGCTAGCAAACGTATGAGGAGAAAGGTCTTCTCTGGGCAATCTGTAATTCCACTTTTAGTTCAAACTAAGTTCCACAAGTTAAACAAAAACAGAAATCTCATTATGTCACACAATTCTGAGCCTGCTGATACATATCTGGAGCATCAGTCCTTTAAAGCCATTTTTCATTTATTCACAAACACTCCCCATTTCTTTTTAGCTGGTGTCTTTTAAAACAGTTCAGAAATAAGAGGAAAAACATTTTTTAAATAAAATTGTTGTTATGAAATAATGCTTTCATTAATTTTCCTTGTCTCTCCAGGGTTGGGAAAGGAGAAGAATCCCTCTGAGATTGCTTTGTCACAGTGTAGTTTCCCCAGTCTCTTGCAACTAGAAGAAAGAAGGAGCAACGTTAGAACATAATATAGCAACCCTTATCCCAATTAGTTATAATTAAAAAAAAACCAATTTCAGAGACTTTGTGAAAATAAAACCCAGAATTTTTTAGAGGAAATGTTAATTTCTTACAAGTTTTCTCTTTGAAAGTCCCCTGGATCTGTCGCAGTAAGTGTTGATGGTCTATCTAAATAAGCGCTTTATATATGTGACAGAAATAAAACAAATTTAATCTGTTTCCAAAATGTGCTGTAACAAAAATAAAAGAACTAAAAATGACACTGCCTAGCTTCTTCATGGCTATCTTTTGCACGCAGTCCTGAACTGCCTATTCTAAAAGAAGAATGAAAATAAATCTAGACAGTTGTCATAATCTCCTACTTTTGGCATGGAGGACAGTGTTCAGGGCTGTGATGTCATCAAGGTAAGGAGCTCCCAGTGAGGCAACTCTGTCTACCAATACACATATGCAATGAATAGTACTGGAGGGTTGCTTAGGGTCTTTGAAGGGTTAGGTGTCTTGTCCAGGGTCACCCAGCTGGCATGTGTCAGAGATGGTACTTGAACCCAGACAGATTGGACTCTGAAGCCAGTCTTTCTCTATATAACCAAATTGCCTACTTCCTGTTTTTGGAAGCAGTGACTACTTCATAGGACTTTGGTAGGAAATACTTCCAAATTACTCTAAATACACATAATAACCTTCACCTTTTTCTATTAATCCAACACAGCACTAAAACCATCTAAATTTACTCAGCTGGTACTTACTGTATACTCTGCTTGGGGGACAGGGAGAGTCAAAGAGACATTAAGACATAGCCCCTGCCCTCAAAGTATTATTTTCCAAAGAAGAGATTATGTATTAGACACATATAATTAAAAGACAATTCAATATAACAATGACCACATAAATGCAAGACCCTTAAAGTAAGTACTTAAAAATACAAAAACAAAAATAAAGCTGGTCCCTTACCCTAAGGAGTTTACATTCTATTGGGAATAGAGGGGAGTGTTTCATTAATTGTACAAAGGCCTAAGGACATTCTGATAGGAGATCACTTTCTACAGAAGCTGTTCTTAGGATGATTCTTTGAGCTGGTTCTGGAACAATGAGTAGGATTGTGGTAGGCAGAAATGTGAACCAAGTATTACAGCATGGGTAAAGTTGTGGAGGAAAGAAAATGAAACATGTACCAAGGACAGTGGGGGATAAAACTGACTAGGAGGTAAGGCTCATCTCCTCCTCCTGGCTTCCCTGGCTTCTTTCAAGTCTCAGATAAAAGGCCACCTTCTGCAAAAAGGCTTTTCTGCCCCCTCCCCCCTTAATCTTAGTGCTTTCCTTTTTTAGAGTATCTCCAAATTGTGCTGTATATATCTTGTTTGTATATAGTTCTTTGCATGTTGCTTTTCCCATTAGACTATGAGCTTGACAGTAAGGATTGCAAATTTGTACCTTTCTTTGTTTTCCCAGAGCTGGGCACATAGTGACTAGCCTTTCTAGAGATGAGCACATTAACATTAGCCCTCTACTCTGGACAAATGGGATGGACAATGGAGTGGAACTCTGAGCTACCACCCTGTGCCAGTATATCCCTGATTACCTCATCTTCCTGTCCACAGGGCAAGTTTCCTTTATAAGAATCCCTAGCTTTTCCTGGCTAGTAGCAGACTCCCTTAAGGACCTACCTCCCTTAAGGAAGAGCCTGCTTGGCGTGTTACCTGGAATAAATGCCTTTACTTGATTTGAAGACAGCCTGAGTGGGAATTCTTTCAAGATACCAAACACACACACACACACACACACACACACACACACACACACACACACACACGCACCCTTGCACCTCAAGTCTGGTGACACTGCACCTCATCAATAGTAGTTGCTAAATAAATGCTTGTTGACTTAACATGATAGTTATAATCTCTAACCTCTTCATTATTCCCCTTTTGGACTGCTTTAAAAGGCTCTAAATTGGTCTCCCTGTCTTTACTTTTTTCAACTCATCTTTTATACCTGGAGTTCACAAGTTTAAAAAAAATTTTTTTTAACTATAACTACATATTATTACCAATTACTTTGCAATCCTATATATCATTCGTGCATTTAAAAACATTATTCTGAAAAAGGGGCCCAATGACTTCATCAGATTGCCTGAGGGGTCCAGGCCACAAAAAAAGGTCAAGCACTCTTGCTTTATATACATGCCAGAATAATCTTCCTAGTAAACTGGGACTGCCGTCATCATTCCCTATTCAAAAGCACTCTGTAGTTCCACATTATTTACTGTAAGAGGGGATATTATGGCATCTTGTTTTGCTCCCAAAGATGTTACTGAGAGAGAATTTGACGATAAAAAGCTACAATCATGTCAGGAAAGATCAAGACATAAACTCAGAAGACAACAATGTGAAAACAGCTACAAAGACTCAAAGAAAATTGCTAATTGGACCCAAGCCCAACAACAAGAATTTCTAGAACAGTGTAAGGGCAAGCTAAATAGGATTTTTTGCTGTTTTTCTGGATTAAATTTTAGCTAATCAAAGTGCCTTTGAGCCTCGCCTTTGACTGTATCAAGAGTCTTAATAAGTCTAAAAGAGTTTGAAGATCTTCCTTGCTCTTAATAGGCCTAAGGGAATTTGAAGATCTCCCCTACCCCTTAATAGGCCAAATGTTATCACACGGGAGCCCAGGACAGGAGGAGCTTGCAAAAAAGGTGGAACAGGAAGGAGCAGATAAGAGCACAGGCAGAGCCGGGAGCAGGTAGAACTGAGAGAGAAAGAATGTTTGTAATGTTGGCACTTTGTCTTTGATCTCTGTTACTTTCTGAAAAGAAGTCTTCTCTGTTGTTCTGTGTTGATTTCTTAGACAGAAAGTGAACTCAGACTATAATGCAGATAATGTGTATAAATATTGTTGTAGTCCTGCTAAGATTTGTTTTCCTGGAAACAAAAACTGCAAAGACCTTGGAGTGGAACAGTTCCTGTGAGATGAGATACGGAACAGGAGCAGAGAGCTGCCTATGTGTGAATCCAGGCAAGAGTTGGTAATGGTCAGCTCGTGGAGAAGGAGCCATGGGGTTTGGATGCCAGCCTAGAGTCAAGATGAAAGAGGACTTTACTTTGGATACTCAGTATTGACTGATGAGATTTGTAAATTATTGTGACCTAGGGGTGGATTGTGTTTGTACTTTCTGCTATTCCTTAAGGATGATTGGCTTAAGGATAATTGGAAGCCAGTCTCCAATCAAGATGAAAGAGGACTTTACTTGGACACTCTGTCTTGACTGAGGGGATTGTAACTTACTGTGAAGTAGGGGTGGATGGTGTTTGTATTTTCTGCTACCTCTTAAAGATAACTACAAAATATACTGAATGATATGTTTTGTTTAAGACTAAGTGGCCACCTTAGTAATAAGCTGTTATGTTATATTGTTGTGAATGTTATGATTTAGTTTCTTGAATGTTGTGCTTTAGTTTATTGCTGAATAAATAGTTCATTATACTATGTGATTAGACTCTTCAAGTTATTCACAGCAGCATTCCTCAGGAGAGCTGCTCATGATTGACTTTACAAAGAGTTAGAGAAAGAGCTAAGAGTGGCAGAAGAAAAATTAGGAAACGAAATGAGAATGCTGTGTGAAAATTATGAAAAGAGAATTAACAACTTGGTAAAAGCAGGACAAAAAATACTAAAGAAAACAACACCTTTTTAAAAAAAGAATAAGACCAATGGTAAAAGACAACAAAAATTCACTGCAGAATCACTCCTTAGAAAAGCAGAATTGGCCAAATGGGAAAGAGGTACAAAATCTCACAGGAGAAAATAATTTCTTACAATGAGAACTGGGTAAGTAGAAGCTAAAGACTCCATGAGACATCAAGAAACAGTAAATCAAAGTCAAAAAAGTTTTTTGAAAAAGAGAAGGAAACGTGAAATATCTCATCAAAAAACAACTGACATGGAAAATAGATTAAGGAAAGATAATTTAAGAATTACTGGACTATCTGAAAGACAGAGCTTAGACATTATATTTCAAGAAATTATCAAGGAAAACTACCCCAATATCTTAGATATAAAGGATAAAATATAAATGGAAAAAATATTCTGATCACCTCCTGAAAGAGATCCCAAAATGAATCAGTATAGTCATTCCTGAACTCCAAGGTCAAAGGAAAA
>JAQQSW010022269.1:0-10491 GCA_028646575.1 Pseudocheirus occidentalis
ATATATATATATACACATACATACACATTCACATGTGTATACTCACCCAAGTATATGCAACTCCCCCTGCCCCCATATATATGTATTTAGCTTGCCCTTCAGAATACTCCTCCAGCCTGTATTTTAGCTTGTAGGTTGAGTTCCTGAAGGCTACATTTGCCTCTGGTTCTGGTGCTAAACCTGTAAATCTGTACTCAAAACACTTTATCCTCAATGAGTCTCTTATCAGTGTGCTTCCCATTAACAATGGGCAAATAGACAATTAGCTCTTGACAAAAGAATAGTGATTACAAAACATCTTTCATGTTCTCATATATATATATATATATATATATATACACACACACACACACAGTGCCTATGGGAAGAATGCAGCCAGACTTAAGAATACAATGACACTGAGGTTCACATGTAGGATACATATATGTTAAAGGTAACTCACAACTCCTTATCTTACAGGACCTGGAGAGCCTTCCTCTCTTTGTAAAGCCTTTTATGATGAAATTTTGGGATCTGTTCCTCTTCATGGCCGTACTGCCAGTGGTCATGGTCCTTAAATCTACCTTTTTACATCTATTAGTGTCTGACTGGAATGTGTCTCTGATCCTTGTTCCAGGAGTACCACTTCATAATTGTATGGCTGATGGGAGGGGAAGGTAAGAAAAATTCCCTTAACGCCCCTAGCAGTCATCTCCCTAAGAAGCAGCTTTTACTGTTGAGAGCCTTAAGTGCCTCAAGGCTTTAGATATTTTAGGTTCCCAGATATATGGCTAATTTGTCTCTCTGACTACTAAATTGGTTTGCTTTCTTAAAGCAGAAAGGTGTTTGCATCTGATAAAGGGCTCAGGGCATCAATGATTCATCTACAGTCAATGTAACACCTCATTAGCATCTTGTGATAGAATTCTGGGCATTCTGACTAAATCAACTGGGTTGAAGAGAGCAATCCCATCCCATAGATAGCAGCACAAAGGAAAGAGTGAAGGACTTGAAATCAAAAAGGTCTCCTACAGAAGGTGAGGTCTAAGTTGAGTTTTGAAAGAAGTCAGAAGTAGAGGTGAGGAGGCAGAGTATTCTAGGCATATGAGACAGCCAGTAAGAAGGTACCAGAGGTAGGAGTGGTATAGCCAAGTATCACTGGATCTTAAGAGTACACAGAGAAGAGTGAAATATGAGAAGACAGGACAGGTAGGACGGGGAAAGAGGAGCAACTCAAATCTTACCTCAGATACTCATATCTTGCAGCCCTGGCCAAGCTATTTAAACCCTCTGTGCTGCAGCTTCATCACACGAAAAATGGAATAATAATATCTACCACACAATGCTGTCATGAGGATCACATGAGATAAAGTGCTTTGCAAATTTAAAGCACTTTATACACATATAAAAACCCATACACACAGACACATAAGTTAATATCTCTAGCTTCATCCTAAGTGTTAGTCCCACATATATTACAAGTAACAGGTCTAAATTCATTTAAACTTAAAAGTAAGTTACCCTAAAAGCAATAAGCCAATTTCTTCCCATAGAATTCCCTATTTTTGTTATTGTTCCCATCCTTTTTTCAGTAGCCCAAGCCTGAAACCTGAGAGTATTTTTTGACTTTCTCTTTTTGTCCTCCATCTAGTCACTAAATTCAGTGAGTTCTCCCTTAACAAAGTTTCTGAAATCTGAATCTTATTTTTATTTTTTTCTTTAAATTAATTTATTTAATTTTAGTTTTCAACATTCCATTTCATAAGCTTTTAAAATTTTCAATTTTCTCTACATCCCCTCCCTCTCCCATCCCCAAAGGCTCTACATATACACTGTTATTAAACATATTTTTACATTATTCATGTTGTAAAGAAGAATTAGAACAAATGGGAGAAATGACAATAAAGAAAAAAAATGAGCAAACACAGACTCCATAATTCTTTGTCTGGATGTGGATAGCTTTTTCCACTGTGAGTATTTTGGAGTTCTTAGATCCTTGCATTGCTGAGAAGAGCTAAGTCCATCAAAATTAGTCATTGTACAATGTGGCTGTTACCGCTTGCAGTATTCTCTTGTTTCTACTCATTTCACTCAGCATCAGTGCATATAAGTCTTTCCAGATCTCATTTCTTATAAAACAATAGTATTCCATTACATTCGTATACCACAACATACTAAACCATTCCCCGTTTGATGAGCATCCCCTCAATTTCCAATTCTTTGCCATCACAAAAAGAGCTGCTTTAAATATTTTTGTATATGTGGGTCCTTTTCTCCTTTTAATGATCTATTTGGAATACAGGCCTAGAAGTGGTAGTGCTGAGTCAAAAGGTATACACATTTTAATAGCCCTTTGGCCATAGTTTCAAATTGCTCTCTGGAACAGCTGGATCAGTTCATAACTCCACACACAATGCATTAGTATTCCAATTTCCCCTATCTTCTCTAGCATTTATAATTTTCAGGTTTTGTCATGTTAGCCAATCTGACAGACGTCGAATCTTTTTAATGTCATTACCTTATTAAACCAGGCCTTTATCATTTCATGCTTATGTTTCAATAGTAAATTTTCCCTTTTATTATGAATTTTAAAATTATCAAACACAAATATTTTGTAACAGACATTTATTAACCCTCTATCCAAACTCATTTGTCTGCCATATACTGAGCTACCTCCAAACTTTCAATCATGTAGTTTCTCTATTTTGCAATGTCACTATCATTTACATCTTCCCACTGATTTTTCTCTCCCAGATTATCCTTCACTTCTGTGCATTTGCATTTCCAATCAATTATTCTTAGTTTTGTTTCTTTAGTGAGACCCATCACCACAGAATCAAAATTTTATATTCTGCCAATTATTTCTACTGTGCAAACTATAAATTCTGCTTTCACATTTCTCATTTCTCTCTTAAGCGTATCAAAAACAAAATGTTGCAGTTCTGTTTTCTCTTTAGGAATCAATAGGGTATTCCGCCTTATGAAGTACTGATTCATTTTCTTTTGTATTAAATATTTATTCATAGATGTCTGAACTTGGTTAGTTGATCTGGAGTCTATATTTCCTTTTATTAATTCCGTCTCAGCTGGTTTATCTGCTTACATTCAATATCTTTAAATACGTTTTCTTCTTCTTGAGATCTTTGGTAACTTCCACCTTTTTTTCCTTATTTATCCCTATTTTCACTTTCTGACTCCTTCCTTTTTGACTGTGCTTTTCCTGGGGGCCGAACCTCAAAGTTTTCTCAGCCTCAGCAATGTACATTTCAGAGACTGTCTCTACTTCAAGTGACTTCCAAAGAAAAAGACTAGAGGCCTGCTTCTTTCCGGCTTAGGAGATTGCCAAACAGCCATACAACTCTGCTCTGCTCCAGGTCTGTCTTTTCAGTTCTCTTGCACTACTTTTGTTAATAGTGATCTAGTACGTTTATAGTTTTCTTAATATTGACCCAACCAGGCATTCCTACTATAATCCTACATAGCTATTCGTACGGGTCAATGCTACTGATCATACTTTTTGGATAAACTACTATAGCCTCTTTACCAACAAATTATATGAAATTTTTGTGTTGATATTCATTAGGATTATTGGTCTCTAGCTTTTGTTTCTTCATTGATGTCTTCCTAGCTTAGGCCTCATAATGATATTTGTATAATGAGAAATTTTTACAAACAGTTCATTTATGAACTGAAGTCATGTCTGAACTGTCCCCATCCCCACCCCCCAGTTTGAAAGTTTATTTTTAGCTCTCTTTAAATTCTTTTTTTTTTTTTTGTTGGGGGGAAGGCCAGGAAATTGAGGTTAAGTGACTTGGCCAAGGTCACATGTCTAGTAAGTCTTAAGGGTCTGAAGCTGCATTTGAACTCAGGTCCTCCTAACTCCAGGGCCAGTGCTCTATTCACGGTGCCACCTAGCCACCCCCTTTAAATTTCTTTTTTAATTTTAAAGGTTATTTAGATTTCCTTTCTTATTCTGTTCATCTCAGTATTAAAAATTTTTCTGTTTATATTCATTTATTTCATTTAAATTGTTTTGTCATTATTAGGCAAATAATGCCTGATTTTCCTTATTTCTACTTCATTCACTATAATTTCATTATCAATAATGAATTTGCTTTTTTCTTTCTCTTTTAAATAATAAGACTACAATTTTTATTGTTTCTCCAAAAAGATTGCCTTCTAGTTTTATTTATTAAATCAAAAGGTTTTTTCTCTTTTGACTTTGTGAATCTCTTTTGTGATTTTGAGGATTTCTATTTTGTGGGTTAATTCAGGTTTCTTAATTTGTTGGTTTACTAGTGAAGTTCAATAGATAGCTTACTTTGATCCATCCTCCCCTTTTGTTTCTAAAAGTATTTAGAAAATATTTTGATATTACCCGTTTCCCCTTCATTACTGCTATGGCGGAATCCCAAATATTTCTGATACACTCACTCTTCTTGTTTTCCTTCCTGACATTTTCAATTTTTTCCTATGATTTGTAGTTTGATCTAAGAATTCTATAGGATTAAGGTTGGCCTCTAAGTTTTTAATTCTTTCAACAAAGGCCCTCAATTGAATGTAGCTTTTATTGCATTGTGGTCAATAAAGGCTGTATTTAATGTTTCTGCTTTCTGAATATACTGAATATATCTGGGAGGTTTTTATGCTTAGTATGTCACAAATTGGGACTTTTTTAAAGGTGCCATGCACATCTGAAAAATATGTATATACCTTTCTGTGCTCCTTCAGGAATTACTAGAGATCTATCATATCTAACTTGGCTAAAAATTCTGTTCATGTGGTTTACTCTTTTGGGGGTATTTTTTGGCTAGATTTGTCCAGCTATAGGGGTCAAGGTTGGTTAGGGTTTAACACTGAAATTCCCAACTGTTACTGGTTTGTTTTTACTTCTTATAAATAGCCTTACTTTTAAGTACTGGTTCTTTTTATTGTTGTTTTGTCTGAGATTACCATTACCACCTTTGCTTTTTTGAATTTACCCAAAACAAAGGATTTTGTTCCAGTCATTTATTTTAACTATTTGGAACTTTTTTCAAGCATGTTTTTTGTAAAGAATATACTGGTGAATTTTTCTTTCTAATCCTTTCTGCTACCCTACTCCATTTTACGGGTCAGCTCATCTCATTTGCAGTTAAAATTGCTAATTGTCTATTTTCCTGTATAACGTTCTTTCATACTTCTCTTCCCAATTCTCTCTTTACAAAAAAGGTGTAGAAAGAAACATTGTGGTCAATATTAATGATTTATACTTGGTGAATTTTGCTTCTATTCTACATTACTTTTTTCCTCCCTTCCAATCTGAGTATATGTAGAATCTTGCCCTTTCATTCTTTATATTTATTAACCATCTCATGCTCTAAATTCTAATTTCCAAAGATGGTGTTTCCTACTTGCTATCATTACTCCTTCCCTGAAATTACCCTCCCTGTTAATCTCCTTTTCCTGATCTTGGAGTTTAACGTATTTAAATTCAAACTATGTATGCAAGTGTATTCAATCTTTTTTTGCATACTTTCAAAAATAGTCAGGTTCATGTGTGATCCACTTCCTTCACTCTGTGTTTTCATAATCTTCCTTATAAGCAAATTTCACTCTGTACTTCCCAGTTTATTCCCTAGCATATTCCTTTTTTCCTTCCTATTTTAACATCCTCACAATTTGACAAAATGACTCCTAAGTTCTTTCGTATATTTACTTCCTCAATGACCCTTGAAATCATTAGGGTTCTGGGAGGACACAATTCTCTACCTCTATTACAACGTAAGTACTTTATCACTTTTGTTGTAGTTGTTTAGCTGATTCAGTCGTGTCTGACTTTGTCACCCCGTTTTGGGATTTTCTTGTAAAGACACTACAGTGGTTCACCATTTCCTTCTGCAGTTCATTTTACAGGTGAGGTAAGCAAATGATTTGCCCAGAGTCATATAGCTAATAAATGTCTGAGGCCAGATTTAAATTCATGAAGATGAGTTTTCCTGACCTCAGGCCCAGCATTCTATACCCTGTACCACCTAGCTGACCTCATTATCTTATACTAATAATTGCTCAAATATAATTTTTATTTTATGTTTTCCATGATTCCTATTTTTATATATTGAATTATCTACTCAGCTCTGGTCTCTCATTAAAGAACACTTGGAAGCCCTTTATTTAATTAACAGTCCTTCTCTTCCTCCCCTATAAGATTATACCCAGCATTGAAACTAGGCTGTTGTATTCCAAACTATCCTCTTCATTAAGTGATAGCTTCCAGGCTGTATATGAACCTGATTATGTCTTCTTGGTACTTAAATTCTTTTCTTTCTGGCTACTTATAATACTTTGTCTTTGATGCGGAAGCTCTGGATTTTGTATATGACATTTTAAGTAGTTTTTATCTAGGGCTTTTGGGAATTCACTAGTGGATTCTTTCAATTGTTACTTTGCTTCTTGGCTCCAAAAGATCTGAGGAATTTTCATTTATGATTTTTTGAAATAGAGTATTTAGACTTCAGAGGAGGGTGTCAAGTTTTTCAGGTACCCTGATGCTTCTTAGATTATCTTACCCTGTTTTACAAGTCAGTTTTCAGTTCCTTTTAAAATGAGAAATAGCTTATATTTTCTGATCTTTTATTAATCTTTTAATTTAGTTCTTGCATTTCTCTCTTCTTCTTTTTTTTTTTTTTTGCTTTTTGGAGGGGGGAAGGCAGGATAATTGGGGTTAAGTGACTTGCCCAAGGTCACAGGGCGAGTCAGTGTTAAGTGTCTGAGGCCAGATTTGAACTCAGGTCCTCCTGACTCCAGGGCCAGTGCTCTATTTACTCCTCCATCTAGCCGCCCCTCTTTCATTTCTTATTGTCTCAAATTTCTAGGGAGTCTTTCATTTGAGTAAGATCTGGTGCTTCTTGTACAAAGCTATTTATTTTGCTTACAATTCTTTCCTCTAAGAACTCTCATTTCCTATCCCATTTTTTCTTCCAGAGAATTTCATTCTTTAACTTGGGTCCCCAAACCAGCACTGCTCCCCCAAACCACTCTGGCCAGGTATGTGGATAGATCTTGGTAGGTATGTTATTAAAGATGGAAAAAAAAATCTATCTTTTCACCAAACTATAAGTGAAACGTAGTACTTCCTCTAATAATGAATTCAGGCAACAAAACTTGACTATTACCAAAAGGTCCATGAATTCCTGCCTTAGAATTCTTATTTCCTTTTCCTCTAGAGCAGAGGTTCTCAACTTTCCTAATGCTGCGACCCTTTAACACTCATATGCTACTGTATCTGCATGTGGGCAGAACTACCTGGAGATAGATAGAGGAGGTTCCTAAGACCACAGGAAATATATGTTTTCTGATCGTCTTAAAGCGACCCTGTTCAACCCCAAAGGGGTCACGACCCACAGGTTGAGAACCGCTGCTCTAGAGCTTTAATTTATATTTTAATTTGTTCCTTGTTCTTTCATTTCACTTTTCCCCCCAGGAATTCCTGTAGAGCTTTTAAAAAATCTTGTGATTTTCTTTGAGATTTTGCTCAAGTCTTTGCTTTGATGGTGCATAACTAGCTACTCTTTGTTTCCAGGTTTGTACTTTGACCATACTTGGTTTGTAATAGTTCCTTACAATTGGTGTTTCCTTCTGTTTACTTATTTTTCTAACCTTACTTCCTGAATTGGGACTTTGTGTTGGGTAAGAAATGGTGGAGCCTTCTCTGGAACTGATCTATATTTTTGGGGTTTTGGGTAATGAGCTACGTGCTCTTCATGGACTTCATGAATGACTGTCCAGCACAATGTACTCTGCTAGCACAGTGTATACAGGGGAGTTGTAGAGGATAGTCTAACCAGAACACATTGTCATTGTTACCTTTTCTTCTGAGTCCTTTATGCTTCTGAACTCAGGTACAGGGACAGATTGACATAGTCATAACCTCCAGATATCCTTGACCAGTAGATTCTGCCCCAAGTTCCCATCTTCTGGTTTGGCTCCCTCTACAGAAGAAAGTTTTAAGCTTTGCTGGCTCAACCCTGCTTCACACCGAAAGGCTTTTATGTCATAGGTTCTCAGTCAGGCTTTTTTGACTCTCTTTACCCTGGCCAGGTAAACTGTAATAACTATAGTTGCTCCTTGAATTTTTGTGTCATGTTTTGTTGTGGAAGAGTTTAGCTCTTTTGGTTCCACTCACCCCACCATCTGGAGGAAAATCTCCAACCTATGTGACTTCTTTCTATTTAGAATTGTCTTCTGTTTCCTAGACAAGTTTTTGTGCCAAGGTCAGGTTCCATCACCTTACATACTCTTGCATGGAGAGGGATGGCCCTGCCTGGTCCTTTCTCTTCTGCAGGCTGAATGTTGCTTCCATGCCCTTGTGCAGTCTTAGACTGAGTAGGTGGGACCACGCACTGTACTCTGTGGCAATTTCTGATTCCTATGTGGGTCTTTTTGTGGCCCAATTTGATTGTTGTCCTTAGTCTAATCTTTATCTCTTCCTTGTAAATGTGCACAGCATATCCAGCTTCAACTTTGGTGAGCTGGCCTTCATTTGTCAGTCTTGTTTCATACTCAGGGCTGCTATCTGGATATGATACCTGCTGAGTTCTCTCACGAGAGCTGTTCATCTTTCAGATCTACTGCATTTCTTGTTATCCAGAGTTGTGCACACATTCCATGTAATCATCTTTGCTAAAATTTTTGTACTTTTTGGTGTTTCAACCACAAGGAAGATTCTCACCTGCCACGGTAAATAGACTTGGGTTAAGTTTGGAGAAGATAATTTTTAGGGTACCTCTGCTAGCTCCTTGCTCGTGCTAGGAGATGAGCAGTACAGTTCTTAATAAAAAGGCTACTTAAGACACCCAGGGGGCTGCCAAATCCCACTACTGATTCAATCCAGTGAGCCAACTCTACACCCCGGGCCGCTTGCGTGCAGGGTTGTTGCTACAGCGTCCAGTGTACCCATACTTGTCACTTTGTCACTTTACTATGGCCACAGAATTCTGAGGACGGTAAACACGGTAAAAAGGCATGGGTGATATTTTTTGAGGTGCACATCAATTAGATTTAAGCGAGGCAGAGTTAGGCTAAGTCGTCAACTATACCCTCTCTTCCATAGTCACTGACATCCAGTAGTAAGACAAAAGTCAAGATGACTAGGAATGGTTCAGCACACAGCAGACGATTGTGGTGTCTTTGATTTGTAATCAAACTCTAAGCACTCCATAGCACCTACATCTGGCCCATTAAGACAAATCATTCGTATGTGCCCATTCCACCATAGGGAAGTCTTACACACTTAGAGTTGATACTTCCCTATCTTACCAATGGGTTTGATGCCTGTAGGTCTGGTCTAGCCTCTTACTGAGAGATGGGTGGCAGGTGGGACACTAATGGTGAGAAGCAGCCCTCACACCAGAGGTACTAGTCTACCCTGACACTCAAACAGCCCTGAAGGAAGAGATAAAGATGGGGTAAGAATGGCAATCACTTAACTTTTAATGGAGTCAAAGGCTGCCTTCTTAGAGAAGGAAAACCAATCCAGCTGGCAAACCCTGTGGAGTTCTCATTTTTTGTTTAGCAGCTTTTGAATTTCCTCATCATTTTCACCAAATCAAACTTAATGTTTAAAAGTGTTCTTTTTGTTTGTAGGTGACTGTGCATTCAATGCAACCTCTGAGGCTGAGATGCAACAGAGTAAGGACTGATTCTCTGTTGCTTGTGCTAGTTTTGGCCTACCAATTAAATCCAAGAACACAGATTCACCATTAGCCAGCACTGCATCATCCATATGTGGAAATATCAGTTAGAGCAAATGGAAAAAATTTAAAAGCTATGGATAAGTTCATTTACCTTGGCAATCTACTTTCCAGGGATGTACAGATAGATGATGAGGTTGATGCACACACTAGCAGAACTAGCTCAGTTTTAACATTTAACAATTTAACATTAACAATTTAAACATTTAAGTTTAAATTGAACATTTTTAAGTTTAAACATTAAGATTGATTTGGTGAAAATGAAGGGGAAATTCAAAAGCTGCTAAACAAAAGCTCAGTGTTTGGGAGGCTCCAGAGTAAAGTGAGAGAGAAAAGAGGTATTAGATTGCCTACCAAAGTAAAAGATCTGCAGAGCCACTGTGCTGACTACATTGTTGTATTCCTGTGAAACCAGGACAGTCTACTAGTACCATGCCAGGAAACAGAATCACTTCCATTTGAATTTTCTTAGGAAGATTCTGAAGATCACCTGGCAAAATACGGTACTAGACACTGAGATTCCTTCTCGAGCTCAGCTGCCAAGGATTCAAAATCTACTGAAGAAAGTATAATTCTGATGAGCTGGTCATATAGTGCAAATGCCAAAACTACATTTCCCTATATTTTTACATTTACCCTATTTTATGGAGAACTCACAACAGGCAAGTGCTCATGTGGAGGTCAGAAAAAGCAATGCAAGGACACTTTCAAGGTTTCTCTGCAGAACTTTGGAATCAATTATAAGATTTAGGAGATACTGGCACAGAATGACCTAGCATAG